>LD390030.1:0-12007 GCA_001465055.1 Ptychodera flava
AGCTGTTGGACATCTGAAGGCAGTTTCAGAGATGATTTTACAATCAATGATGACCAGTGTTCATTCTAGGACGTAAAAACAAGGGGCCACTGTGGGCCCCTACTCCTGTCCCAAGGGGGGCATTTTAGAAAATCTGGGGCCGTCATGATCACACATGTAAAACCCTTGAATTTTCTGCAGAAAATACTATAGTCTATCAAGTCAAGAAAAGGAGAATACTAGAGATCGGGCCACCTGTAACCAACGAAGCCTACAGCAAAGTTGTGCCCCGTACGTACACAACAGGCCCAACAATGGCAGCAGCAAACTAACTGTTTGGTTTGATTCAATTGTTTACGTAACTTATGTGATGAACTATTGATGTCGGACTTTAACAACTGTACAAATTACTACGGACTGTGATTTTGACTGGAAACGATCATGATCAAAGCTTAGCGCACCGGTAGGATTTCTCAGAGTGGCCCCCGATTTGCACTGGTTGACAATTATCACACTGATACAACACGAGAGTGTAACCCGTACGACCTACATAAAGTGATCGATACATAACTTTTAAACATAACTTGTATGTATTAGCAAATTTACGATCATTGGTTCTGACCAAAGGGTTTTACACAGCGGTGTTGTTCTATGCGTAGACCTGGCTACTCTGGAAAACGAGATATGTCCGACCTAAACTGTGTTGCTCTTCAAAACGATATCTGGCCAGCCAAGCATGAATGCTTTCCTTGCAGTGTTCAACGTTTCGCTGGTATGGACGATAGACGTGCAAACGCTTCAATTTAAGGGACTGCCCGATCATTCTGGGTTCATCAACTATTATATACCGTAGTACTGGCGTTAAAAATCTGAGCGGCGACTAGCTTTTCACGATAACGCGGCGGCCGGAGCCATTGTTTACATTCATCGTGATCGTACCACATGCGCACGGCTCCAATACACTATTGCCCCTACATCAGTCCTTTCTACCCAGCTTCCTATGCACCACCATATATGCCGTAGTGGGCAAAGGTCGAAGGGTAACTGAATCGTTTTACATGGCACACTATGACTGAGGTAATGACCTTCGGGGAGCTACGTAAATGTATGAACTGAGTGAACTCTTCGTGATCGACCGACCCATTCATAAAATGTTGCGCCCTTAGTGGCGCATCAAAGGTAGAAATGAGGGCCATTCGAGATTTTTTTGCGCAAATTGCGCAATGGCGCGTCCTAGAATTAACTCTGGATGACTACGACAATGGAGAGTTAGACTCCACTTTCATATAGTATGAAGTTTCAACTCATGTATACACTGTAGTAGACTTGCTGTGAGGAATCTACCGGTATGCATTCTAAATTGTCAGAGAAAAATTCTTTGTTACAGTAAATTCTTTGTAACAGTGTGTTTGGTGTTGTGTATCTTACAGTGTGAAATGCCCTTAGGGTAAGCCCGGGATTGCAATGTTTTTACATTGTAAAAAGTTTTACATTGTAAAAACACACAATCAGTGGATAATTACAGATATTTTTTGAACACTGATTTACACTGCTGAAATCAGTAAAAAATATAACATAATTCAATTTCACCCTGTCAGTGTCATCCCTGCTGTTCTTCATACAGGTCTAGCTTGGTAAAGGAAAACCAAAGCTTTGTACCATAATGTGTTGGTCAGAGCAGGTATTAAAACACTGTACAGTTGATCAGTTTACATGTTAAAGTTTAGTCGATTGTTATAGGAATTCTTGTTATTTGTATGTTTTTGTCTCACTGTTTCTTTTCGAAAAAATCTTTTTTTAAAACTCATACAAACATAAGAGGACTCTGATAATAGCCATTATTAGTTTGGACCTAAACAATCAATACTTGGACACACATTCCAGTGACCTTGATGACCTTCAGTTTGACCTTTGACCTGTAAGCTGCACGTAACTAAGCCATTTACAAACAGTGTTTTTGGAAGAGGAAGAA
Source organism: Ptychodera flava (assembly GCA_001465055.1). NCBI lineage: Eukaryota > Metazoa > Hemichordata > Enteropneusta > Ptychoderidae > Ptychodera > Ptychodera flava. The sequence continues at coordinate 1,952 of LD390030.1, forward strand.
ATGGACTCACATATATAACTAAAACATAGCAGGACCACCTAACTTTGCGGTTAGTTCAACCAATCAACAGAGGACTGGTGTGACATCTACCATATATCCGTCAGTCTTTTTCAGTGGAAATACTGTTGATTATTGAGGGGAATGGATTTTCACATGAAGTGTTTGTATTTGTGAATATCTTGATAGTTTCGTCGTAGAAAGACTCTGACGTTTCACCTGTGCCTTGATCCTGGCAAATGGATGTCAGGGTTCTGTGGATTCAAACACGAATCCAAGCTGACTTCACAGACCAGGTATGCCATATTTCACTCATTTGTTTGCACTGTCAGTTTACATGTGGACATATATGTCAAAAGGTAAGATTCAAATTCATTTGTACAGAGAAAATTTTTGTCTTAAAAATCCTTAAAAGCCAGATGATTAGTCAAGTGGATGAACAATGACAAAGCAGAGCAAAACATTTGCTATAATTACTGCCTTACTGGTAAATTTTGAGATTCTTAATTGCCCAAAAGCCGCTAATTATTCTATCTATGTATCAAACAGATTATACCAAAAGTTTTCAAACTTCTCTGTGTCTTTCCACCCTTTGTGAACAAATACAATCAAGACACACTTTAGAGAAGCAAAAGACAATACTTATACATATACATGGAATAGAAATATATGGATGCATAAACAGACCAGCCAGTGCACAATGATGACACATTAATGAAACCGATTGCAGCCAAATGAATTGTTTTAAAGTGGCTTCCATGTTATCGTTTCAGTTACTGTAACTTAATGGCACACACTACAATATACACTAACTAGTCCACAGTTTTAAAATATTTCTATTTTGCATTTTCTTTGTATATCTTTAGTAAACCACCATAGTAAGTCTGTTCACATTTTTGTAGTATTTGTAACCACACCGTGACAGCCCCTATTGGAAATAATATCTTTTTCATCTCCATAAATCTTGTGATTGGAAAACTTACAGTTTCATTTGCTTTTGCATTTATATATAGCAAACTTTCATATACATGAGATACATGAAGACGTATTCTTTAGATAATAATATGCAGCCCTGGGGGTTTCTTTCTGCGTCAAAATTGAATTTACATTCGGAATCTTAAAGTTTATGGTGAAATATACAAAACCTGACGAAATGTTTTAGGACACATATGGATTTGAGCAGTATTCTTTGTTGACAGCTGATACAAAACCCTCATTTAATTTTCGATGTAATGTACATTCAGCTATGGTACACCCTGAAAAGTCTCAGCTCTCATCGACCTAATATTTAAAACCTTTCATTCTTCTTGCTAAAAGCTCTTGTCAGATTTTTCCATCGTTGGCACAGAGTTTCCTTACACTATATTCAATTAGTCTATTTAAGTGACTGAGAATCATGAAGTGAGACAACACTAAAAAGCCATTTGGACTGACATTTTTACTCAGTGCATAAAGTGGGACGTAAAGCCCATCCATATCCGTTGATGTTTCTCTACAGCTATCTTTTTAACCATTAACCCTTTGAGCGCCAAAGTCAATTTTTGTCCCCTATATCAAAATATACACCTGTCAATTTTTTTATAATTTTTGCTAAAATTTTGATAAAAACCTGAAGCAAATAAAATTTGATGTTTGTTTGGTCCAAAATTGTCAAAAAAATTACAGAAAAATTCACAAAATTGGTAAAATCTTGCACACTATAATTTTGGCGGGAAAATTGCAGCGCTCAAAGGATTAAGGGATGTTATAAGTCACTTTGAACCTACTAAAAGGTTAGCATTGTGTATGACAGTGAATAAAATTTGCTGCAATTTACGTTAATCATTTGTTAAGCTAGTTCAGCGTTAACTATACTCAACTCAAAAAATTTAAAGTCATTAAAATTTTTTAGCAATGATCCTACATATGTTTTGCTTTTCTGATTGTGGAACTGTCAATTACAGAAGGAGCAATGGTAGTATGTGATGTTACTGATCATGATTAAAATCAGAAAAGTTAACCACAGCAGTTTTATGCCACTGTACACAACCTTGTTTTATGGAATGAAAAACAAGCTCATAACAGTTTAGAGTAGATGACGCTGGAACAGTTGAGATGAGGATTTAGTCAAGTGGTTTTGATTGCTGATGTCTGTGCTGCAGAAATAGGTACTGCATGTCATGGGTTCATATCTGACTGAGAATTTACTGATTTTAATGTCAATTTTAAAAGAAATCTGGCCATATTGTGCACATAATACATGTATGCACACATTCTTTCATAACATGCAACCATGGCAACCAAATCTATGCTCGTTATTTGTATAAAGGGACTTGTTACATGGAAATCTCAGCCAGAGGTAGAGTTGAACAAACATTGGTACAGAGCGTATGTCACAAACCTGAGAGATTTTCTCAATGATTTCAAAGTGGCTTGGAGGCGGATCAGAATCGGCGGTATTAAATGTATACTGTCACCTGTTCCAATTTTGCCACAGTTACCATGGAAAGAGAAAATCTGACCAATGAGAGATTTTAAGTGGGTGGCCGCCTTTTATAAACAGCACCCTCACATGGGCATTTTGAATATAAAGGAACCATATATTGGCATATTTAGATTACAGGTGACTGTGTACCTTTAAGTGGAAGTCCAGGAAAATCCTTATGCTTCTTTTTTCATTTGATGATATACTTTTATGGCTGGAAGGTAATTAGTTCTCACAGTAGGGACTTGAAATGGCAATATTGAGGGACAGCTTGATAAAGAAACCCCATACTGATCACAACAGACAAGCAGTTCAGTGGAGAGTACTATGCTGTGAAGTGTTCATGTGCGTGTAATTTTTTTTGTAATAGCCTCAGAGGAAGTGAAGCTAAAATTCGTAACGGTTAACTTTAAAGAAGAAAGGATGACGAATCATGAATTTATTTGAAATGTCATAAGTGTTTTCCTCTGATAAAGTGCAACTTGATCATTTCTATTATTTGGCATTATTTATTAGAAGAATAATTTTCATTTTTGATGATCAATGTGATTTTCTGTTGTGGAGTATATTCAGGATTTCTGAGATAAAGTAACAATATCTAAGTAGGAATTTCTTCACATCTTGTTTTGTGAGACGGATAATATATGGAATCTGACGGATAATATATGAAATCTATCTATGAAATATGGCGTTATGGCGAAATTTCAAGGGAAAGTACGGTACACACTTATAAACAGGGAATGTTAAAGACAGATAAATCTACTAATTGATGAATTGATAGAAATCATAAGCAAAATTTTAAAAAGTACTCACTCAATGGTTTTGAATATATTTTTTCAAAGTTAATGCTGAAAAAATGTTTCTGATAAAATGATAAAAACATGAAAGGTCTAACAAATTTGCAGATGACCAGTAAAAAAAATGATGCTCACTGACAAAATAAATTACAAAATGAAGGAAGGAAAGAAAGCAACACAATTCTGCAAAACACACATTATCCATTAGTTGGTGAGTGATACAAAATTATTGTCAAGGATAATGTAATTACAGCAATTACACTGGGCTGGTGTATCTGTAACAGTACTGAAATATGCATTTAATGGATACAAATTGTGTGTTTGTGAAAAACACATCTAAAAGCACAGCTAGTTTTGTCAAAAGATGGAAGATGGTATCCATGGTAACAACATTCATTTTCTCAAATTTGATGTACGCTCACACATACACTCTGTATGCTGTATCACAGGAGACATTAGGAATTCATCTGATGGGGACAAAATGAACCTATAATGAAATCATGCCATCATGCTTCACAATGTAAAAAACATGAAGTCTCTTCTGGGGTGATCAATACCAGACCTTTTTTCAGTTCATTCTGTGGACACCATAGAGACGATAGCATTTTGAAATCGGAGAAGAATTGAGCAAGATGCTGGAAAAAATATTTTAAAACAACAACGATATAAAAAATTGACCTAGCGACCTAGTCTATCCAACATTTCTACAATGAAATCACTTTCAGTGACAAAATTTTAGAAGATTACTTGTGACAATAGTTATCAAACAACAATTTAATGAACTTATATGAAGCATCACAGAGTGTGTATAGTTTCTGATTTCCTCCTCATATTAACTTTGAAAAGGTTGGAAATTGAGCAAGTGTTTGCACCAGTATTCGCAACTTCTCACTTAATTTTGTGTCAAAAATATGGCAATACATTCTTTCATCCTGTGAAACTTAATGGTGGAGAAGAAATTAGGCCTTGCGGTAGGATACGTTTTATTTTGTTTTCAATCCAGGGTAGTTTAACTCAAAAATATACTCTATGGATGAATCACAAAATACAATTCAAATTTAAAATTCTTGCTGTCAATAGAAAATTTTGCAAACATATAAAGGAAAGACTACAAACATTGTGAGAAGATATTAGACAACCATGTACAGAATAGCTTAAATGTGATTGGTCAGAAGTGATCACATGACAATGACATCACGTTGTGTGACTTCTGCTCAGACACATACAGACACATACAGTGTACAATGTAGTACAGTCAAACCTGTCATAGTGGTCACCCTTACAGAGCGGTCACCTCTCTATAGTGGTCACTTTGTGGCAGTCCAGTGGCATTTTACATGTTAAAGGCCCTCTACAGAACAGCCACCTCTCTTATGTGGTCAGTGGTCACATGGAATTGCTCCATTTTGGTACAAAACCTGTATATAATGGTCAGTATATCTGACCCTCAATGACCTCTGTCAAAAAATGCTCAGACTGGCAAGCACGAAATAAGTCTACTTTTACAGATTTTACATCTGCATTACAAGCTTTCAGAAACTAAATAGCTGTTCTATGTTTTTTAACAGATTTATGTTATGGAATTTTATAATTGCTTTTATCTTTCCCTAAATTAACCACTTAGCGCACCACCTGCACAGAAAGTAATGCCACACCCACCCTCTATAGAAAGGCCACCTCCATACAGTGGTCACTTTTTCTTGGTCCCTTGTGTGACCGCTATACACAGGTTTGACTGTATTAGTTTCATTCCAGCTTCACGCACACCAGCATACACTGGTACTGGTAGAAATGTCACTGTGATCAATAATGTCATAAATTTGATGTCTCTCTTTCTCTTTTTTGAAAAGGAAGAAGAATAATGCAACTGGATGAAAGTACAAGATTTAACTCTCTGTGGAATCATGTATGAAGTAAGTGAACAACATCGATACTTAGTTTTTATATAACATTTTCCTGTTATAGTCTTAGCATGTAACTGCTATTCAAATTGCTGTTCTATTATCACTAGAAAACAGAATTATCAGTATTATGGTAATATTATGATAATTTTTATAATATGACAGTATTCTGTAGCTTCAAAGCAAATATGCATTAAAGCTATATCACAAAATTTACTACTAGTATCACTGGTATTGCAGATATTTTTAAAATACTTTTTTGTGAATCACAATTTGCTGCCATAGTCTATGTCATGTCTTTCTTATCAGACTACCTAATTTCATGTTGTCACTTTTCCATCAATTTAACTTTGAAGTGTTTAATATCAACCAGGACAGCAGGAGACTAGGAACTTCATTCTGTGGCATTTAGAACAATATTCAAACCATTCCTCTGACAGAATGAAAGTCATTTTTCTAAAATGTACAATGAAATGTTGATGGTGGTGATTGCTAGGGCATAGATGTCTGAAATTCTCCGTTTGATAAAATCTAGAGTATTCTATTCCAAATTAAACCCATGAACAAATATTTTGCAAAAACTTTTTAAATGCTGTCAGTAAAATATCTGGGTTGAATAGGTATATGATGTGCAAGATATCTGTATTTAAAACAGCAACAGATGTACGGTATTATTCCTCAAATCATGAAATGTTCTAACATAAATTGGTATTTGCAGTTTTTTTAAAAATAGTACACTCTGTATTATTCAATGGCTAAAAGGAAATGACAACATGAATTATTTCAACTTCAATATTTCGTACAGTAGTTTTATTTTTCAGCAGTGGTGTGAAATGGGCATAAAGTTTATTTATCAATGTTTTATTTCACTTTAATAAATGGTTAAGCATGAATCGTCCATTGAAGCTATTTTTACACAACATTGATCAATTCTTAGGAAGTCTATCTTTTGTCGATGTGTACTTTGAAACAAAATGTCAACAAACAGGAATAATGATTTAGAATTATAACAGTGCCTTGATGTCATGAGATAGCTGATCAAAGTAACATAGTCAAACTTCACTTTAAATAGGTTTCCCTGCCTCTTTACCTGTCCATCCATTTCACAATCATGCAACGAAACACAATGATCCGATTATATTACAATTTTGAAGAAATGCCGAAGTGAGAATATATTTTATACAACGCTATACTAAAAGGTTGATATGGCTAAAAGTACAATTCCACTCGGGAAAATCATAATGGTACTTAAATTACAATCATTCTTTTGGGAATTGAGATCAGTTGAATTCCTGATCAATAATTTTCTTTTACAGTTCTGAAAAATGTCCAATATTAAAATGCCTAATCAAATTCAATTGATCTGTTTGATATAAACAAATTGTGCCTCATTGTTGCTTTGGTCGACAAAATTCAACAGGCAGCTTAAAACACAAAGGTATCTCCATGGCAACAGGGAAAATATAGTGATGACAGAATTTTGCAATATTCTCATTGATAGACTTTTCAAAGATCTTGTTATTTTTGGGGGAGCACAGCTGTTGAAACTCATACTTTTTGTTGTTGTGTGCAAATTGGGAAAAAATAAGCAGAAATTTTACAAGTTGTTGAAACAAGTTTGTTGGCTTGGCTTTTGTCATAACCAGTTCTCCACATGCGGTTATGTTACTTTTTAATCCAATGCACTTGTATCTTGTGGTTCATTTCCAAACAAAACATACCTAGTAACTATGTGAAATGGAGGCAATACATATAAAGTTGTGAAATTTTTACAACTAACCCGTAACGAATTTTTTAATAACAAGCATGGGATTTTGTAAAAATCCATTGGGCAGAATTAAACACGAAATGGATTATTTACGACTGGATCAATCACAAATTTCAATCAAATCAACCGGTACTACAGGCTAAAAGTAATAGCTGCAAATCATCCTGTTACCACAGTCTCAATTTCAGTTAGTTTGTTAAAACAGAACTAGCCTGGAAGAATGGTGCTTTGATAGTCTGTGAACGTTGAGTACCAATAATATTTTATCAAGATTTATGTGGGTGGGCCTGCTACATGTACATTCAGTGGTTTTTTTAACCGGCACATTGGTAAATGTCATCGGGACTTCTAAACCAATACAATCATGCTATCTGCAAACATGCACCAGCTTAATCATTATACAGGCAAGCAGAAATTATTTTTCCACAGTTAGAATCATTTTGTCCAACCTTGATCTTTATTACATCATGCACGCTCCTTTGCATATTGATTTGTCATTCTGACACACCTTTGCAAGTTTTACAAATTCATATTTTGTTTACATTTAATTTTTTGTTCAAGACAGTCATATTACAATTTTTAAGAATGATTCAAGTAGATTTACCCTGTCTAAATTATTATCTTGTATTAATTGTTGACATGTGAAATGTGAGTCCGAACTAAAAAGTCACCACACTACCGAAGATCAGTAGGTAATACTATGCTATATTACTATGAACTATTATTCTAGGAGACCATTTCTAAATTTTTATGGAAGACACCCTAGCTAAAGCAAAATTACCACCAGCGGGATGATAAGACCAAGTATTCTACAGGTGTGCTGAACTCATTATGACAGTAAACCAATGTTCTGAGTTCCAATGAACATACCAGTATCTGTATGCTACATCTGAAGCTCACATAACAAGTTGCTGAAATCGACTTTTGATTTTTTTCCAACTTCGTTCCATGTGTTAATGAAACTCTAGTTCTGGACTCAAAAGCAAGTTGAACTTTCAAGGTATAAATTGCGAAAAACTAAAGTGTCATCGCTGATCACCGATAACCTGGTGTGGTTGAGATAGACTTCAAATAATCAATGTATATTTGTTTGTACCATGGCCAAATCTGAAGTGTGTGACAAGTTAAAATTCTACAAAGTAATGTAGACTCAATATGAATGATATACTTGAGTCAAACACTGAAAATTTGTGTTGTGTCCACTGTTTCACAAGTAGGCACATTCCAATCTTTATTGGATTAAATTTGAATTTATAGAGAAGTTACAGACAGAGCCTTCAGATTTAACTCTTACTTACCCTGTAAATTCATATTTCACCATCAGGTAAGCTTGATTAAAACAAGAGGAAAAACACGTGTCACTGATAAGTATTGTAATATAAAATATTATATGCTTGAAGGCCCATGAACAACTCATATTGTAAATATGATTTTACTGACCAAACCCGCTATAACATACCAAGCAAAGTAGGTGAAAATAACATATAGATTTGTCTCTATACTCTTTTTACTGACTTGGCAGATTGGGAATGGATACTATCTGGCAGGATTAGGGTTAATCTTATCTGAGGAATGTAAATTCTATGTAGCTTAACACAGTCTCAAACCGTGAGACTTTAGTAGAAATCCGTCATTTTTGTTGGTTTCTGAGCCTGAGCAACATACCAGTATTCAGTAGGGGAGGTTACAGAAGAGATTGAAGTGTCTAGATCATTGAAATCCTGACTTGAAAAATTAAGGAGATTTTAGTTGCACAATTTACTCTATCATTTGATCAGTACAAGATGTAAAACACACACGCAACCAGATATTAGGGAATTTAATTGCAATGGGGTCTTTGTAAAGCCACTTATATAAACACAACGCAGATATTGATAACTTTGATTAATGCAATATGCACAAATGTCTTCCTGGGGTGGACGTACCTGAGTTGACTTGAGCACTGTGCAGGAAGCATCTTATTTTCTGCAGGGCTCAGGGAAGACCAACAATTGATAATAGCATTTTCTAATTGGCAATTATTTCAGCAAATTTCCTGATGTCATCCGGAATCAATGAGAAATTACATTAACAGCGTCATCTGCCACTTTTTTGAAAGGTAATTAGTCTGATCATCCATTATCATTTGAAGCATATGCATACACTGAAGAATACAATCACATGTGAACAGACTTTCAAAAACTGCTGATGTGTATATGATAGGGCCAATCAACTTTTTTTAGTCACAATAAATACACAAGAATGCCATCTTTACCTACAAAGACATGCAAAGTTTAATGCATTATCCATGTTCTATTGATTCTCTCTGAATGCTTTCTGATAACATTAACTCCAAAATGTCAGTGTACCGTTGAATCAATCAGCCATTCTACAAGAATGTTTACCCTACAAGGGGTAAAATATCGAATCAATCCACCAATCTGTCCTCATTTCTGTGCATGCTGATTGACATACCATAAGCAGTCCCAGCCTGCTTCAGTTACAATACCAATTGACCTGTTTACCTCCAATTCCCTGTAAACAGGTCCACAGTCATCATTGATACAATAGGTTTGGGCCAAACCATATTGGTGAAAGGGGTGCTTCTGAGAATGTACGAATTATAAAGAGAGTTGCCTGGTACTGTTGTGACAATACCTTAACATCTTTCTCATTAAACCAGGGTAACTCTCTGTTGCTCGTTGACATAATTTTATCACTCTGAACTTCACTGCTGATTCATACAGAAAGGCATGCAAGACCTGTACTAATTGGTTGGAGTTGACTCTGAACTCGAAGGAAACACTGGATGTTTCCTACAGGTAGCTTGTTTCATTCTTGGATTGATGTATTGAAGTTTACAATGACAACAGTCAACCATACATGATAGTTCATTTTTAATATCATCCATACATGTATTTTGTTTGTGACATGCATGAACTTATATAGTGATCACAATAGTTGACCATAATATACAAGATGGGTTACACACAGAAACTTAACTGTTCTACTGGTGTTTGGGAAAGAAGAGGCGTCTTTTGTCAACCTCTGCACATATCATAACCACTAGTCTATGTTTGTCACTCCTTTTTAAGGAGATTGGAACAATGTAGTGGATATTGATCATAGGTACTTATCAATTTTGATATA
>LD390058.1:0-12214 GCA_001465055.1 Ptychodera flava
TACAAAAAGGCGTTTAATTGGTGTTCTATCCTTTAACACTTAACTTTACAGTGTATAAATTGCAATGCGTATATGCATCTTGCATATATGATGCATGGAGGTATAATTAAGTAGCCTTACGTATTTGGATGGAGCACCCGAATTTACTCTTTTCTTACCAGCAAAATGCCGTTTCAGCCTATTGTTAAGAAACACGTGCATAAAAGTCCTCCAATAAATACACTCTCATGAACTTATTCAAGTCAAAAGTACAGTAAAGCCGAACAAAAAAAATTGTGCTGTTCCGATAACCCGACCTACCCTATTTTCTATCTGCCGACCCTAAACTTTTTAGAGCTACGTAAACACAGAAGTAAAATAAAGAAAGGGAAAAAAGCCGTAAAATCACGCTTTCGTTATTTGGCATTTGATTTTTGCTTGAACGAGGATGTCTTTTATCTGTATGTGTTTTTCCTGTATGTGTATGATACATTGTTCTGGAAATGTTGTGGCAAGTGTTTGACCGCCCTGAACCCCTGAAAAATACGTATTAAAAAATGAAAATATTTTGGAAAAAAATTCCTGCCGACCTACCTACCCAATTTTTGAAAACCATGTTATCGGAACAGTACAATTTGTTTATTTATTTTTTTGGCCTAATGAAAGTAGTGGAAATGTCAATAGGTACCGTGTCCAATCGAGTGTGAATGACATGTTATTGAAATTACGATGGCAATCCTTGAGAACAACAGAGAAAAATTAAAGCAGTCGAGACTCGCAATGCTCTTGAAAATTAGTACAGGATTAGGAGCTGATGCGAGAAAGACAAAGTTGTGAAACCTCAGAACAGGTTCCCAGTGTATACATGCATCACAACACATATCAGGTTCCAATGTTTAGGACAGATCACACGAAAGAATAGTTTTTTACCCATAAATATGGTGACAGCAGAAACGTTGATATTTTCGGATTCCAATTATCAACTTTCTTGAACTAAATTGTCTTTTCAACCATTTTTCCACACCCTTTAAGTTCAGTTGGGCACAACTAGCAAAATGTTACAATCTGATGAAGATGGTCATATATGAAAGAATTTCCAAAGAAAGAATTTCAAACTAAGTTACAGCTAAAGGGCCTACTATATAAATCTTACATATTCGTAGCAAATACTCAGATTTTTCTTCACAGTTGATCGCAAAAACAATAATTCAAAATGGTTACAGGTGGAGATTATGAAAGAGAAACACGTTTTCAAGATAATGAACTCAGAAGATGGGATTTCCCCCCGTAGTATGCGGAATCTATATCTCGGAATCAAAAATCAATGTTGACTTTATAGTAACACACGGTTCCGTCTAATGAGTTGCCGGCGGGAGGAAGACAAACTCCCTGAACCGCGGTAGGCTGATGGAATGACGCCAACTCTAAATGTTGATCGTGCGAATTCCGACAAAGTGCTTCGTCGCTAAGATGTATTGATTTTTCCCCGGATGTTCCTGGCATGTCCTTCTACCGAGAGAAACATACACGCGTCTGTCAGTGAGGTGGGAGAGGGGAGGGTGCTCGTACGATCGTGAACATCAGGGTTGAAGAAACCCTTTAAAAAACTCCGGGTCGTAAATATAATCACGCGACTGTCCTCCCGTATTGAGCGTTGCCTTTGGGTTGTTGTCTTTCGGCTGAAATCAGACAAACAGCTGTTCCGCAGTAGTGATAAAAATTTGATATGATAAAAAGCAATAAAGCTGACACGAATTCCATGGTCGCTTATGAAATCATTTTTAATCGCTATGTGCGGTATCATTCATCGCAACCCATCATTTATCACTATCTGTACGCGCCACCTCTGACCATCAAAGAAAAGCCGCAAAATATGAATAATAAATCTCAGAAAATCAAAAGATTCGCTGTACAGCTTACATCAAGCTGAGGACAAATTAGAAAAGAGCATCGTGTCTCTGAAATATGATGCACAGAACACATACTGAGAGAGAGAGTTAGAATAACTATTCATGAAAATTTGTCAATTATTCCCGAGGAAGTCACACAAAGGTGGGTGTCTTTCAACATATACATTGCTTAGTGTGTTCGTGCCATTAGCAAATAATACGTAACTCGAATATGAGTTATTCGTTATTCTATGAACTGTCCTTGTACAGATAGTGCAATGGGAGCTTAGCAAGCATGAATTATGATTTACCATTACAAGGAGGATCAAATCATTTTAAACTGAGAATAATAAATCGTCCACCCTTGTACAAGGATTGCTATCCTGCGAAGCATTGTCAAGAATTAATCATTTTCATTCTGTGATCATAACAGTTATTTATGTTAATGTGTTTTATATGTTAACCTGATGGACGCATTGGATGTTAATCCTCCGTCGGTTCCTTACCTAACAGTGGAATATCCTTGCCCTCGCGAAACTGTCGCAGGAATATGAAATAAGTCATGCATCTAGCCAGCGTCAATTTGAAGTCTAATCCCATAACATTTCACAGTTTCTGAAGATATCTCTATGACACAGTTTTACTGCGAAGAGTGAAGTTATCTTCGCGATGATTGACCGTTTATAAGGTCATTTAACTTTCATAAAAGAGCAAAACTGACACAATACAATTAAAAACCTTTTGGACTAAATAACATAGTGATTCAATTTACTTTTTATACCAAAAAATCTTGCACGGGTAATAATGATTCAGAGGGTGGAAAATCGTTTTATTTACGCCTAGCAGGCCATTCACGCACATCCTCTTTGCATGATTACTGCCATGCTTCAAACTAAAAATCTAAAGACACGAATGCTTTGATTGCACCCTCTTGGGTGTCGGTTGGTCTTCACACGGAGTCACAGTATGTGATGGAAACTTCGGCGTAACACATAGTACATCTTCAGATCATGTATGGAGTACATGTGTGAAGGTACATGCGCTTTAGCCTCCCATGTGTCACTTGACGCGCTAACAAAATAAATTTAAAGTGACGTGTACGGAGCTTTCTACGTCTACATAATATTCCAATAAATACAAGCCGTCGCTACAATGTAAATTTACGGCATTATTAACTGCCATATTCAAAGCAAAGACAGAGACACAGCGAAAGAGATGAAGTGTATCATTTCATTTTAATCGGACGTGAGTTGAGCCCGAGGGTCTTGTCTCTCAAGAGCTCCAACCGCGTGACCCGAGAAGAAAAATTCCATGCGATACCCCGTCGTTAATTATACAAATTAAAAGTCAGTATCCGTTCTCCTGTACAGATTCCATCTCTAAGCTCGCCACGAAAGCCGTTTCTTTGATGCGGAATAGGCGAGCCCGCTGGCCTGTGGGCCTTGCGCGGTTGATGTACGGGAGGACAGCCGATACAGGCAGTGCCTGGGGGCGGCGCAAATTGATCACTCTGCTGTGAGACTCCGCGTCTGTACATGAGACTAAGGATGCTAGAGTCGCTCTTAAAACGATGACGAATAGTTACTGTAGTTATAAACATCCGACGTAAACGCTATATCCTGCTACTATTTCGCACGCCTTCTAGACCACGGTGGAGATATATTAACTTTGGAACGCGATTCTATATCAGGGATGATACAAATAAATCTGACATAATGATCGAAACGCCTTTAGAATTGGGGCTACTTAAAATTCCAGTCAGAATCAGACTCTATTTAAATAATGTGGGCCTCGGCGCAAACACACAAATTGACAGCGATACTATACATTATAATGTAAATAGTCTGTGTTTGAGGAGAAGGCAGTAGAGAGATAGCACAAAAGCCTCGTTAAACATACATCACGTTTAAAATTTCAGAACTGAAATAGTAGTAGAAAGTCAATGCGGAATTTGTTATTCTTGGTAATGTGCGCGTCTACAGTAAATATCTGTCTTAGAAGAGAAATGTGTGTGCCTTCAAAATATTCAAATACTAAGCATGTTTTTTATTGACTTCTGCGAAATGCTTGATAATGTAAGTAAGTAAGGTATACACGACTGTGCAGTTGATTTGCTTAATGACGCCAGGACAACACGGCAGTCGTAGGAGATCAAGTACTGTCTGCTACTTGCACCGACTCGCCAGTCCGCCACGGCAGCTTCGTGCAAGTGCACGACATTTACTCATTCAGTACATGATGTGTAAATACTCATCACCATTAGATCGTAACAGAAATACGCTTGCATTCTGGCAGGTCCCTCTTGTCGGAGAGAGAGAAAAAAACATTATGAAGACGACAAGATGCCGAGGACATTCTAAGCTTCATCACATTTATCACGGACTTTTTACCCTGGAAACTCTGCATCGCGGTTTTAATAACACGGCTACAGCAGCGTCTCACCTGCCGCTGCAGTTATTGCTGTCATCGCCTGTGGTGACCTACCACAGGCGACGACGGATATGTAACCCATTTTAGGTGATATCTCTGAGAGCAGAAATGACATTCGCTGTCCAGTTACCCGTCTCTATCGCCTTACTAGAATCTGTCAGTATACATGTATCTATTCTTTCGGTCTCTTTGTCTCTGTCTCTCTTTCTGTCCGTTCGTCTGTCCGTTCGAACACCTGTCTGTCTGTTTGCTGTCAGTCTGTCAGTCTGTCTGTCAGTCTGTCTGTCTGTCTGTCTGTCTGTCTGTCTGTCGGTGTATGTCTGTTTCTGTTTCTGTCTCTGCCAATCGCTGTCTGTCTGCCTGTCTGTCTCTGTCTCTCCATCCCTGCCACTGTCTCTGCCTTAGTGTCTATGTCTGTCTGTCTGTTTATCTGTCTGTCTATTTGTCTATCTATCTGGCTAGCTATCTATCTGTTTTTCTCTCAGCGTGTTAACAATTCAACCATTGTGAAATCAACTAAAATCATATTTGGTTATCATTTAGAAACTCATTACATAAAGTTCACAATTTTATGAAAGGTGATGAAAATTACTCTTTTATTGGAAGCTTCGTCTGTCAATTTACGAAGCACGGTCCGGCGATCTCCAGCAAGGAACCTAAATACGGCATATTCACAAACGTTTAAAGCCCTAGAAAAATGCCCCTAGCTAACAGCAAAATCAGTTGGGTCCTCAGAGAGCAATCGTTACACGTATGATCATGATTAAAACAGCTAATAAGCACGAAATTACAAAACAATGGCGATGCGCTGACAACTCAAGGGTTTATCAATCAGTCCACATCATCATACATGCGTGGCCAGCATGAAACAACGTATGTGAATGTCATGGATCGAATGATCGTAAATCGTCTCTGTGGATGACAAAGAAAATGGCATATCGTATTGTACGAATACGAAACTCGATACAGTCGTTTTGAGCTTACACGCAAAAGTTTCTGACTCACTATATTAATTGTGGAGAACAAATAAACGACGATACTCCGAGCCAATTCAAAGAGATACAGTCGTACGTTTGTGTATATGCAACATTTTGGAAATTACACAAGGCAGATAGTCTCCCACAAAACATGGTTGAAACAACGGTGGCTTAATTAGGCAACAGTATTTTTTTATTTCATACTAATTTTTTTATTTCGTACCGGTAATTTTTATTTCATACCTGTATTTCTTTCTTACCCATGATTTATTTCATACCTCTAACTTTTTCATAACAATTTTATATTATATACCTGTAATTTTTTCATCTTTTATTTCATACATGTATTTTTTCATTTTTGATTTGTAATTTTCATGCCTGTAATTGTTTTTCCATATCTGTAATTTTTTTGCATGCCTGTAATTTTTATTTCATGCCTGTATTGTTTTGTGACCTCTGAACATATTACTACAGATCGCTGTCAGCCTGCTCTAAAGCTTCCAGTTTCGTCCAAAACTTGGCGTTCTTGAAGCCAAAGTTACCTCAGAGCTGCATATATACTGCATGCGCTACTCAAATGCCCTCAGAATCGACAGTCTTTGATTCACCTCACGCTGAAAACTGTTGTTTTTGCCACTGTGCGACGTAAGGGACTGAACAGAAATTAAATGAGGGAGGGCAGGTGTGTTTTGGGGGCGGGTTGCAATTTTTAGCGCAAGCATTTTTGAAGGGTCATGAAATTTCACGTTTGCTTTAAATTTGAGGGAGGGTCACCATTTTTTGCGCAACTGTTAGAAGCAAAGATATGGCCAATATCTTGCTTCGTTCAAAAATGTCACATTATAATACATGAGAAGTCTTTAGAGCAAACTTAACAATTTTCCCTACCAAAGAGCTATATATGTACTGTATTATGTTAAATAATTTATGTGAATGTATTTGCTTGAAGTAAGACGTAAAAGGTGAATGGGTGTACAAGACATTTGATTTTTGGATTTCATAAAAAATGTGGGTCCACTATACATGGGAGTCTATGAGAAAACTGTGAATTATTTTTTTCCAATAGAAAACTAGAAATATCTGTGCGTTTATTAATGTTGGATAACTGATGTAAATGTACTTGATAAGAATAGGGTGGTTTCAATTCAGTGCATATGTGACCAAGAAATTGAATTTGGTATTTCACCGAAAATGTGGATCCACTGTAAATGGGAGTCTATGAGACCTATGAATATTTTTACGATACTATACTAACTAAATCTGTGTTTTTATAAGTGTTTGACAATTGATACAAATGTACTTGATCAGATTAGCATGTTTGAAAGTGTAGATGTGAAAAACAAATATGATATTGGAATTTCACCCGGCAAAGATCTATTCACTTCTTATGGTAGTCTGAGGGGTAAACACTGGCTATATCTGTACATTTATAGAGAGATATGATTAACAGTGGCTTTTTGGCTGTAATAAGTTCAAACAATAACAGTGCAGTCAGTACAATTACTAGCCAAACTATTAATGAAGGTAAACATTAGATATAAGTATTTATTTCATCAAATTGTGATCTTTTGATAAATTACATAAAACCTTGCATAAAAGTGATTATTTGGAAGGTTAAAAAGTATTTGCTGAAAGTTAAAAGGTCAAACGAGAAATTATATGTCAATTAAGATATTATTGATATGGGCTGTGACGCGCAGGGGGGGGGTTCATCGTTTTTTGCGCTTGAAAATTGGAGACGGTCACTCGTTCTGCTCCACTCACTTTTAAAGGGTTATTATTTTTCGCGCAGCATCATCTTGCACCGCCCTCCTATAATTTCTGTCCGGTCCAAAAATCGGTAATGGCCACCATAGATCATATATGGGCTGTCGTCACCATCCCTTTTTCGGCAAATTTCTGATTTCAGGCATGCAGTGAATGAAACTCTCTCGATTCTGTGCATGTTTGAGTAGCGTATGACGATATGGGTACACTTTGGGTTCAAGAATGCCAAATATGGGGCGAAAGTAGGCTTTTGACCCAGGCTGACTGCTATATTTGTAGTTGTAGGTTCAAAGGTAACGAAAAAATAAAATATTACGGGTATGAAAAACTTACGGGTCTATATGCAGAAAAGTAATTACAGGTATGAATTAAAACATATTCCCGTGGCTTCATTAAGCCACCGTGAGAATAGTTTATAGCGAAAATCTCTCTCTCTCTCTCTCTCTCTCTCTCTCTCTCTCTCTCTCTCTCACACACACACACACACACACAGTGTAGAACACAATTATCAATTTGGCATACAAATCGGTCTTCTTCATCCGGTATTTGCTCCTTTGCCATGTGGGACATCATGATAGAAGGGCGGGCGACAGTGTGAGCGACATGCTTTACAGGAATGCAGATGCTTTGAATAATTTGAAATCGTGACTTTTGTGGAGTGGCTACTTTCCCCTTTGTTTGGCAGGCAAGGCTAAACAAAAAGTACCGGCCATGCAACGAGAAATGTTCATTGAAATACAACCTAAACCAAGGTCAAAGTAAACATTAATGCCTTCTGATGGTGTGATTCTGTTTTATTAGCGTATGGTGACGTTTTTATTTACCATTTGGTTCACCTGCCATTCAATCGCCTTTACTTAATTACTCAATCACAGATTGGGGAATGTAAATGAAGATTGAGTTTTTTTGTATGCTTTCGGCGTCTGGGCAACGAGAAACACAAATAAAGAGACAGTGAAAACGAGGAATAGGAAACAGATAAAATAGGGACGACAAATGTGCTTTTGTAGATATCATAAATTACGCCAATACACCCGTATGGAAATTACCGAATAACACGTTGCTGCAGATGTCACGACTTTTTTCGGTTGTAATTTGGTTTCAATTCCAGGATATGTTGCCGTAAAACAGTATTTTCTTAACGGTCTGAAGAAAACATGAATATTCATTGGGGTCATGCCCAAATGTTCCGGCATGCAGCGTGCGCGCCGTTCCATATTGCGCGTGCGTACATTGCAGTTTGACTCCTAATCACAGTAATCGAAAGCGTACGGAGACTATGACGAGTTTGATGACGGTAGCATTACTTGGATTTCGTTCACCAATAAACGGTGTCTTCATTATTGCGATGATTTGAATTACGCTAGAAGACAGACTTAAATTTTCGATAAAAACGACTGAGAAATAGAGACATCAAAGACGAGCTTTTCGACAAATGGCGTCCTAAGGGAACGACACAATTAATGGCAGGGGGGCTGGAAGAGAAACTATGTGGTGCATATATTTTTTACAGCCCCCCCCCCTAACACCAGCAAAAATTTTAGTGCCCCCCATCACCGGCAACAAAATTTTTGTGGCCCCCCTCCCCAAAAAAGAAAGACTACATAGGTACAAAGTTGTACAATATATATAATCCTTATAACTTTTAATATATGCTTTAGTGAAAACAACATTCTTGCATTCTTGAAATAAGTAATAAACAAATAAATATATAAATAATAAACAAATAAAATAACATATGTTCATTGACAAGCTTTACTACTTGTAACACCTACTGCTACTTTTCAGTATTGTGTTGTGCTATTTTAATCTCAAAGAATGATGAAATTACCAAATATACCTTATAAACAATCTACAAGTTCATTCAGTGCTGTTATAGTTGTTACAGTTGAAGCATTGATTTAGACATGAATTATTTTTAATGATGATAGTGTTCACAGCACATCTCAAAGTTAGTCTAACAAGCTTAAGTCAATTTTCAATAATAATATTGCTCATTTTACACATAACAACTGCATTGTGAGGTTTAAGACTTGGTATTTCATCATACTACAAGAAGTTTAACAAGGAACTCCAGCTTCAACAAGGAACAAAAATGCTGAAAAATATTCTCTGTCTGTCATGGTGTAAAAAATTTTGGTGGCCCACCCCTTACCTTCCCTGGAATTTTCTATGCCAACCCCAAGGACCCTCATTTCTTTCGTGCCCCCCCCCCCCCATTTTCTCTTCCGCCCCCCTCTGCCATTAATTGTGCTCGGTCCCTACCGCTACGCCAGAGCGTTTCACCAGTCGCTTTCCATCAAACTAATGGTACCGGTCTACGTATACTCGCCGAGTCATCCTTTCCGAGACTAGTATAGTGATGGAGAGACAGTGATGGTACCAAACCTGAAGCCCTGTGTCAGCAAGGCCAATATTGTGTTTGAAGGGGGGGGGGGAGGAAAGTGAACCACTGGCAGTTTTCTCAAACAAATTAAATGGTAATATCAACAGATACAGCTATTGTCACTTAAGTTGGACAATAAGTTCGAATGGCTAGCCGACTGCATTAAATGTAGATGTTTCCTAAAATTCGCGTTTTTTTATTCACAGAGCGACAGGCAGATATGACAGACTCCTCTAGTTTAAAAAGCAAATTTTGAACTTATAAACTTGACAGCCGCTAGGCCTTTATGACACTCATTGATCATTCTGGCGACGGGGAATACATTGAAAGCAATTAAGTTATGAAAAAAGACGTAATTACTCAAACTCGACATCAAGGATTTTTGTCTTCACATGTGTTATTCACACGAGAAGCTTAATCACGACAGAACGCCATTCTGCACAATGCATTGAAAACACCAACCGACATGATCCTCAACCAACCCAAAATAAGGATGGTTCGCTCGAAACGAGCTAATTTGTGCTCTGAAGAGAGGAACGCCCAGTCACGTGCTTTCAAGGAGCGACTGATAACCCTGTAAAGGTGATGTTTTGATAAATTACCTTGGAGATAGTCGGAACTTACACCCACGCCAGATAACGCGTATACAGTAATCAAATGCAATCAATGCGAGGTAAAAATTGCCAATTATTTCATGCTTATCACTTTCAACACAAGTGAGAAGAAGTAAAAACCCAGCATATCCAGTATCTGGTTCTCGTATGCCTCTCTTTCAATTAAAAACAACGAGAAGAAGGGTCACGGGTCAACCTAACAACAGTCCATTATGTCGTTTGACGTTATCTTCGAAGATTAACCCAATCAGGTAAATCTGTGTTTAAATTTCTCGGAATTTCCCCGACAATTTTCATCAACGCAGCCGGCAATGACCTCAATTAAAATAGAACGTCTTTACTATTAGTTGATTTGATACGCTAATGTTTTGGTCTTCTGATTGATTTCATACCTTAACCCGACTTGCAATGAACATCGGATCAATTGCGCCGGTGTAGGGGAATCCATTTCATAACAAATTATTTCAAATGTGTAGCTAAAAGTAGAGTTTGGCTTGCGCTGGATTAACTGCTCAGGTGTCAATGAGGATGTTCAATTAATTGTGTCCGATCAGTACATACGGATGTTGGCCTGGCCTGTCTTTGATATACGCAATCAAAACCAACGTTCAACATTGTCACTTACGTGACTGTACGTATCGATAACCGAGGCCTTGGGGAAATAGATAGGTAGCGGTTACGTTCAAGAAGAAAATAAAATAGCACTAAAAAGGACTGTTAACATAATTATTACTTCTTATAGTCAATAGTAAACACCCACAGAAACAAATATTTATTTTTTATCAAAACTTCAGAATTTAGGAGATACGTTGTTAGTAAAGTCTGTAATAATGTTCTCCTCTCTGCCAATGAACTATCATTGCCAGGGTTTTTTTGATACGTGCTCGTCGCCCATGCACTTCACGGTATGATGCATTCCGAAATTACAATGTTATTCCCTTCATTTGTACGGATTCCGTAGTTCGAATGAACCTATGTAAATTTTGAAAAAAAAGAAAACATAAGGCGAGGAAAAAAAAATTATCTGTTCAACGGGCCCGACCGACCCATATTTGGACCACTCCACATTTTTCTTTTTTTTTTCCAAAATCTTTACGAATCTGAAGAAACGCGGAGATGTTATTCAGTGAACATCTGTCTGTAAGATGAATGACCTTCACATTTTCGATGACATTGACTTGAGTGAGATTGATACAGGCTATGATTTGAAGAGTAAAGGTGAAAGCGCATCACAAACATTTGGTCAAGGTGAATGGCAGGGTTAATACGCCGTGGAAAATAAACTATTACGCCACGTGTTCCGTATAGCTTAGACACTCTGTACTGTATTGTTTCACCGGCGTTTATTTCATGTCCGAGTGGTTGTACAGTCTATATTTTCTAGTGTTCCTATTTTCAGTGTTCCTTGAAAATTCTTTATTGTTCTTTAAGTCGTCACTCGTTCCGATTTTCGTCATGGCTTTCTCCTATCGAATGTGTGATTGTAAGCAGCAGTTCTCACTGCAGGACGGACATGCATGTTTGTGTTTCCGTTGTCGAGAACGCACAAGGAGTCAACCTTGTGACATTTGTTTGACTTGGACACAGGACGAATGGTCTAATTTCGCTTCCTCGTTCGACGACGTCACCCCGTACATCCCCGGGGCTGACCCGTCAGTTTCTGAGTCGTGAGTTTTGGTTTGAATGCACCGTGCTCATATGGCTGGTGACACCAACACAGAAATTAGCTCCGTTAGATTCAGGTGCCGCCAATGAAGCAAAAAGGGTGTTCATGCTAAGTTTTTCAGCGGGCAGGCAGATTTCAAAACTAATCAGCGGGCGGAGAGAAAATATCGATATTTACTGTGGGCGGGGAAGAAATTTCATTACTTTCAACGGGCGGGGAGAAAATTTTTGACAGTGGGCACTGGAAAATACGTAGAGGGAGGGGAAAGCATAGAACCTAACTTAGAAGGGAGCAATGTTCCAAGGTATAGGCCTACTGCTAACTGCTTGCATGGTTTTGTGTTGATCTGGGTTGCATAGTGGGCATCTAATTGGCAATGGGGAATTTCAGTAGTAGGGAGAGGGCAGCGGGGAGCTTGAATTGTTGTGGTGAGTGGGGAGCGGGCAGACTGTAGATACCGGAGGGCAGTGGGCATCAAAATTCAGTGGGAAGGCACATTTTCACTG
>LD390416.1:0-21640 GCA_001465055.1 Ptychodera flava
TTGCCACACTGGATCAGTGGGATCTTCAAGTTAACATTGAATGTTCCACATCCTCAGCTAATCGTAGATAGTTGCTCAAATGCTCCAAACAACAACCCTTTCCTTCTTTGTCCATTTTACAAGGTCATTCCAATAAAGATATTTTTAAAAAGTGTTTATATCCTTTGTTTTTGTTTTTTGTCTTTGTAGTATTGTACAGGACACTGAGACAAAGCTGAGTGATCTTTTAAGGTAGAATGCGCCTTGGGGACAGATATTCAGACTCAACTTTCACAATTCTTTTCTGATCTACCACTTGTGGGGGTTCATTTTCAAACTCTTTGTTTAAGAAAAATTTTCACTGTCTTAGTTTATTTAGAATCAAAAATTTTATTTTTCTCCATAGAATTAACACAGGGGTGGTGGCCATTGTGAATTTCAAATATTTTAAATCTTGGGTAATTTGTTTCTCTAGTACCAAAATTTGCACATTGACCGCTGATTTTTATCCCGATTTTGAAAGAGAATGATTGAAAGATTCCTTAAGTAAAGTTTTAGCAAAAGTTTAAGTCTTTCGCTTTCAAGGCACACACTACCTTAAAAAAATTCAATTTCAGACTTGGCCTGTATATCTAGCTGAAACTTATATTAATTTTCTTCCAGTTATAAACCAACACGGATGGTCTCACATTGGAAAAATTTAAGTTTTTTACGGTTCATATGGTTAAAAACTCTACAAGAACTCCTTCAATTCCACGAATATTGTAATTCAATCCATCCATCACTCAAATTCACCATTGAATACAGCGACACCGAAATCTCCTTCTTGGACACTAAGATGATGATGAGGGAAAATAAAATACACACTACGGTTTACAGCAAGCCAACGGACAAACACTCTTACCTCTTGCCGTCATCGTGTCACCCTCGTCACATTTTTAAATCAATCCCCCAAGGTCAAGCTCTTCGCTACAGACGTATATGCTCATCCACTGATCTATACAATAAAGAAGTTGAGAACCTACATAGACATCTTACGGATAGAAACTACAAGCAATCATCAATCGTCACTGCAATCAACAAAGCAAGAAATCATTCCTGGGAAAAACTCATTAACTACACAAAAAATAAACACACTGACCAGCCTGATAGGATTCCATTTGTGCTGACGTACCACCCGTCACTACCCAGCATCTCCTCCATAATCAACAAACACTGGCCTATCCTTCAATCAAATCAAGAAACAAAAGTTACATTTGACAAACCACCTGTTGTAGCATTCCGACAACCACCAAACATAAAGAAAACTGGTAAAAGCCCGGACTAAAACATCCACACAGAACGACACAGAACCAGGTACTTGTACACCCTGCAACAAATGTAGAGCATGTCCCCACATGTTGAAAACAAAACAAAATTCCATAACTAACCAACTCACTGGAAAATCTCAACCTCTTGTCGGACATGTAACATGTAACACACGCAATATCATCTACGTCATTATCTGTGATAAGTGTAACAAATTATACATAGGCGAAACGAAACGTGAACTCCGTATCACAATTAATGAACATTTATACAGTATCAGAACTCATAAACATACTCTAGTAGCCCACCATTTTCATGAACCCGGACACAACATCAATAATTTTCGTTTCTCTGGTCTTTGTAAAGTGTATTCAAAAGCAGATAAAATAAGAAAGCAGCTTGAACTTCATTTCATTCATAAGCTTGGTACTCTGTCACCTAACGGCATCAATAAAAAGGACTGGTGAATAAAGTACAGTTCCTATAGGTTTTCAAATTTGCTTCATCTACAGCTAGGGAGTCCTTTCCTCATGTCTGTAAGTTGTTTGTTCTGGGGAGCCCTCCCTTCATTGGATTTCGCGCCATTGGCTTTGTACGATCCGGCCGGTCAACATCGCTACTTTTAGACTGAGTGTTCACTCGTCTTCTATTTGTAAGTTCAAAACTTTTTTCTTCTCGTCTGTACAGATTGATTTTTAGCTATATAGTTCCTTTTATAAACCAACAACTCAGTTTTTCGAATAGTTTTTAAATGGTTTTACGCCAGTGTTGCTCTTTTTCGTTTTTACTAGTCTCATATTTACTGTAATTTTGTTGTTTTTTAGATTCCTGATGAAGATTCCCTGTGTGGAATCGAAACGTCGAAGTTTTAGAAATAAACTCTATTTTGGAACAGAGTCTTGTTTTTTCATCCGCTCAATACTACTCTCAAGACCAAGTTTCATTGCCACCTAGTACCTGCTACTGTAGTTGGACTGACTCCAGTTCTAAAAACAAACTCAAGTTTTTTGTTGAAAATTTTTGTTTCTGCTATTTTAGGGGGACTTCGTACAGTTATTTGTGATTATCTATAGTGCTCAGGTAAAGTATTCCTGTGAGAGGTACACATACAGTGTGTGATTAGCTCATATTTGGTTTTATATATAAATACCAAAAAGAGCTTATATGATGAGTCGGTGGTGTCTGTATGTCTGTATATTTGTGGGTATGTATGTGCGGATGTATGTTCGTCACACACAAAGGCTCCCATACCGCCAAAGCTACCGTCTCAGTATTTGGTGTACAGGTAGATGTAGGGGTTGAGATGTGAATTTGTTCAAATGAACACGTCAGTGTCAAAAATGTGCAAATGAGGTAAGAAAAAGGGAAATCCTGCAAATGTGCAGGAGTGGTGGCAGTGAACTGAATCAGCCCACACATCTGAATAAGAGGATTTTGACCTTTAACCTATTTGTATGCAGGGTACCTATTATGTTTGGGAGTTGTAGCAGTAACTGAAACAGCTAATTGGTCATTTCCTGTCATTGTTTATGAACTGTGACATGTTAACAGATCTGCTGAAACCATGGATGTCTATTTTTGTACATCCATGGTTGAAAGATTCTCTGCTATGCATGTTGCTAAAGTTGACCTTCAGTACCTAAAGTTTCAGACCTTGTTTACTTTTGTCATTCTTAATTTTCTGGTTTAAATATTTCTTGTTGTTTTTCTGGTTGTACTGTGCAGAAATTGTCATAAATTTCCTGCACTTAACAGATAGAAATAACACTTATTGTTGATCTTTGGTATGTACCAATTCTGATCAAATTTGAGCATCACCGTATAATTGCGGTATTTTTCAAATAGGAAATCTTTACAGTCAATGAAAAGGCATACCTGAAGAACAGTGGGCCAAACCTTCATGGTTGAAAAAACAGTTTTCTAGGAGTCCTATTTTAAACAAATGGACCCCCAAGAAAACTATTTGTTTAAATAGGAGGACCCTAGAAAACAACACAGTACACACTGTGGTACGTAGCTTTTCATTAAAAAGACTTCATTTTTGCTTGCCAGAAAACTTAAATTTCACAAATACGAGAGATATTTACACTGGGTAGATAAAATCTTGCTTTCTTTTTACTAAAAATCCATCTGACATGTCTTTCAGACTAATCTTATTAAAATCAGATGTTGCTGTTGGTTTCTGTGTCCTTAATACAGTATTTGTTTTCAGTTGAGCCTTGCCTTGGTAGAGAAGCAAGGATGACAAAGTGCAAAGACAGAGCACATATCTACATCTGGTTTCAATCAGATCACTTTTCAGACACGATTTTTTGTTTTGTTTTGTTGGTTTTTACACCAAATATTATTCCATCTGACTGCTCTGACATTTCATTCAAAGATTGAGACTTGGATACTTACAGATAAGAAAAGTAAACTCTGTAGCTCACATGTTTTGTTAGGTAGTTCTCCTATTTACCAGGTAGCTTTTTTGTCAAAAGTTATAAATCAAATGTTAAAGTTGGTGGTGTTTGTCAAACTCAAAAAAATTATTGGCCCTTGTTGTTGTTTAATGTCACTCTGTTAGACATTGTTATATCACATTTACAACTGATTTGACATGATTTCATTCTTTTAGTAAGGCGTGGACCATTTTATATCTTGGGGGTGGGGGGGGTCTGGAAGATTTTCACAAAAAAAAGATTCCCAACAAATGTCAATGATAAAAGAATAGTCAGAGAAGGCTTGGCAAAAAAAAGGTGGGAGAGTGGAAAAAAAATGTACAGTGGATCAGGTAAAAAAAATAATGCTACCTCATCAATCTTCCAGATCCCCCAGGATATCAAATGGTTTGCCCCTAAATGTTCTCTTCCATGCTAGCCACACACACACTGTGTAAAATTTACACAGCAATTGAAACTGTCACAGGTAATTTAGGTGACCTTCTTAGCAGAGCTGCAGTCATCAACCCCAGTATAACTTTACATGACCTACACTGGCCTGCTATGTACAATTAATAGTATAGGGCTTTACCAGCAGTTTTGTCATATCATAATTGAATAAAATTTATACTGAAGTTAAATAAGTAAATAAATAAACACATCTTCTTTTTCAACATATAGTATACAACAACTCGAATGGGACAGTATATTCTTTTTTTTATTTCTTCTGTTAACCTTCTAAATAACTGTTGAAGAAAATAATAATTATCAAGCTACCATTGGCCTTTGAGGTACCAAGAAGATATTTAAGTACAGCACCGGTGACCATCCTTTCCTATTTACACACAGAGCACCAGTGTCAACAACAAGAAAATACTTGTGTTCTTCAATTTATTATCCAATAACAACATATAAACAACAACAAAAATAACAATATTAAACACCCAGGCTACTCTGTTTACAGTGGTCAGACCACATTCCCAGTACCTTCATTGAATGATGCAAGCGGCGATCAAGTTAGGGGATTATTGCACTGACGAAACACGTCACTATGTCAGCAACTCATGAGGCTAAGACAGTCTATGCCTTTATAGGAACTGTAACATGTATAAATATTAGATTGATCATTGCACAGACAGTGGTACTGTTTATGATCATGGTCACCAGGCGAGTGTCAATTATGAGTTGTGCTCTGGTGGCGACAGCATAGGTGATTTTTAAACATGTCGCCATCAAAGGCGTCATTATCTTATTTACTTTATAATTTAATTGAATTTACTACATTTACGTCACTTCAAACGTAAGCGTGTAGTGGGCCATCGGTAGATTACTGATAGTTGATCTCGACACTCATTGGCTGAAATCTGATCACGCCCACCTCACACCTCTGAGGTCAACACGTGGGGTCGCTTTCAAAACATCGTCATCATTGCGAACATGGCGGACAGCGAGGTGAGTACGCGTCACGACAAGCCATTTGTAGGGCACGCGATTTTTGAGCTCAACATTCAACAAAACTATCCCAGCTGCCTCTATCAAAACATTTTTCCACAAGCATACTAAATATTATCTATGTTATTTCGATTCATACGTCCTGTAACGATCAAAACCCATGGTCCACAGACGGGACCGTGGTCAACTCACGACTTCGACATCAGTTGTGTTGTTGTTTGTAAATTGTGTGTGTTGATCGACATGATCAGAGGTTCAGCTCTGGTAGTGTAACAAACTCTCGCTCAGTGCCCTTCTAACATACGTTACGTTTGTTTCTTCAAAGATACTCAGATACCAAGCTGATAAATTTCGCAATATGGTGATCCTATGCTGTAGGCTCAGCTATACTACTGTTATAGAAATTTTGCCATTTAATACTTCGATGTTTGATACTGATGTGTGTCAATACCCTTCAGGGTTATAAATCTTCTGAATTGGTACATGTCGGCAGAGTGTACGCGTAGGCCATCGCCCGAGCCCAAACTCCTACTTACATTCATCGTCATAGCATGGAGCAGGTAGCTCCTTGATCATAGCTGCAACGCCTTTCCCACCTATGTCTTGCCGGGATAGTTTCGTGTAGGTCAAACTTGAGTTCATCACTTAAACTGAGACGACCTACTTTCCATCAACTGAATTCATCTCCGAGTCATCCACAGTCAATGAAATGGGGTTTAATAAGATGAATAACTGTAGCATCAACCATACAAATATGTACTAAATTGTTTATTTGATAAAATAATTTTCGTCTGTGACATCATTAAACTTCAGGCTCTAAACTTTGAAGATAGGTACTTGGGAGGTAGGGGGGATTTGTTGAAGTAAACGTTTGGGTATGGTAAATGTTTTTGATTAAAGTTTTCCTTGTCCTTCAGTGGTGAGGAATCAGGCGAAAATGTACACTGTTGTATGCAAGTTCAAGGGTATGGAATAGTTGCAGTAAAACTGTCATGAAACTTTGGATATGTCAGCATTTCTTACCGTTGACAAATGACTGATCCTTTCCTGATAATAATACTAGATTGTGTTTGTTTGTATGAGTTTGGAAACCAAAAATACTCAAGGCAAACTTCATAGTCTTGCGGTACTGGTACAGTTTTTTTGTTGTTGTACAGAGTGGACCCAATGGTACCTCAGTTTACTGGGCTCGATCCAAAATGTTTTCTGGGATGGAGAGAAGAGTGGCATTTATCTGTAGGTCTCAAGACGTAAAATGGTGATAGGTATTCACACAGTGAATGAGTGTATCAAATAAACAGTCCAGTTATAGTTGATTCCATAACAGTTGTTTTTCTGTTACTTTCAGCTTAAATACCTGAGTGGCTTTAACAATGAATTTGCAACTGAAGACCCCAGATGCCCTGGTGCATTGCCCAAAGGACAGGTAAAGCAACATTTTGATATGTGTTTTCAACCGCACAAACACCAGACAAAGATGTTGTTGTGAAAAGTAGCATCTTGACTGTTATTGTAGGATTTTTTCAAACAGCATTTTATAAAAGTATGAGAATTACATTATATCTTCCACAATCATAGCATAGTGTAATAGTAGACCTTTTTGTAATTTTGGTACAATCTTTCCAAATTTCAGAACAATCCTATAAAATGTCCCTATGGCCTGTATGCTGAACAACTGTCTGGCAGTGCATTTACTTGCCCACGGGAGACCAACAAGAGAACTTGGTTGTATCGAATTCGTCCATCGGTCAAGCACACACCATTCAGTAAGTCAGACAATGGTGGCTTAGTTGATGACTGGAAGGCTTGGTATCCAAATCCTAACCAGGTGAGATATCTGTTTATATTCTAATTAGTTCATGAGACAAAATTTGGCATTGCAATATTGTAGTTTGTTCAACTGTAAAAAAGTTTGTGAGTTTGTTTGCACATCATGTTCTGTTGTTTGTATATTGAAGTGGAATGTATGGATGCTTGGGCTGTGCCGACAAAATTTGAAGTTGATTCAATTTGCATGTTCTTTGCTGTGAACTATACAGATACATTTTAAATATTTAACTTCAATTGTTGTCGCTATTTTACTGTACAGCTTCGATGGAAACCATTTTCCCTGCCCAAAGATGATGAAAAGGTAGATTTTGTGCAGGTAAGCTAGATTACTGTAACCAGTGTACCCCACAGATTTCACTGAGGGTAGATCTCTTGTTCATACAAAATACTAGACTTGTATACCGTATTTCTTGTCAGCTTTACACGTCCCCTCACAGTCAAAACAAACATAATAGTTACACTTTTAAGTATGAAGTACTGTTAACAATATGAAAGCACAGTCATATGTAATATCTGTGGTACCATTTGTTATACAAAACATCTGTCAAAAACATACCAGTCTCAGAAACCATCAAAAACATACCAGTCTCAGAAACCATGGGTCTTTGCCAAAATTATCTTACCATTGGTAAAATGAATTATGAAATGCTGTACTTTAGTCCTATTTATTTTACGATATGTTCTTGATTTGTCCACTTATGGTCTATCAGCAGAAAGTATGAACAAACAATTTTTACTGTCTAGTTTCCTAGTCAGTTTACATAGGTCCCTCTAGATAAACACAATTTGGTTATGTGGGATCATTGCATGTAGACATTTTCAAAAATAATTCAGGCCCTTTCACAAGTATTCTGTAGTCTGAACAAAACATCTTGGATATCAAATACAACAGAGACATTAGTCACTAAGCCTGTTCATCCCCCAATATCCAATACACAGATCCACAATCACTGTTTGTAACGATGGGTTTGGGCCAAACCATGATAATGAAGGGGTTAAATGTTGTTGATTTCAGGGATTGAATACACTCTGTGGGGCAGGTGATGCTTGCAGTCGGCATGGAGCTGCGATACATATCTATGCTTGCAATACATCCATGGGTGATAAGTGTTTCTACAATTCTGACGGAGATTTTCTGATCGGTAAGTTTCTGAATAATGATTTAACAACAACATATGGTCACTTGTATTTCACAAAGGTCGCTGAAAAGCATGGATACTGTAAATGTGATTTTTACTCGCTCGATCTGCTATGACTTCCATTCCAAGAAAGTGAAAGTAGGTATAAATTGTGGCTCAATACCAGTTTCTACTGACTTGGCAGATGACAACTAATAGGCCTGGCAGGAACAGGGTGAGCATATCTGCAGGGCATACAGCATATTCAAATTAAATCCACAGATATGAAAAGTGTGGCATACATAGAAATTGTGTTTGAACATCACAACTCTTTGACTTCATGGACAGATTTATGTCAACTTTGATTTCTTTTGTAGTTCCACAGCAAGGAACCTTGAAGATATCAACTGAGTTTGGTAAGATGGTTGTGGAACCAATGGAATTTTGTGTCATTCAGGTCAGTGGTTTAAACAATCATAGATTCATTTCTGTGAAGTAAATAATGCTTTTGATTTATATAATTCTTAATCCTCATTTCAACAATTCGTCAACTTTGTTGGATTTGCAAAGTACAGTTGTTTTTGTCACCCGTTTAGCAGCCTGTTTTGTTATAAAGGAGAATTTTGTTGGAGATCTCTTTGACATCATATCTTCCAAAATGTGAGCGATGTCAGATCAAAATCACTTCAAATATTAAGTTTTATTTAAAACTCAACATCCTCATATGGACTAACAATGGGCATTGAACAGATGACTCTATCAAATCAAACAGAAGTTGCAGAATATACTTTGATTATTCTTGTTCAATTACCAAAATACAGAATGACTTTAATGTTGCAAGGAATTTTTTCATCTATCTTCCATCCCTTTTTCCTTATGTACCATATGAAACATTTTCTCATAGTTTGATCGAATAGACTCTTGCATCCATAGTTAAAATCCTCATGTATATCTTCAGTAGCAAAACAAGCATTCACAATTTTAAACAGTCTTTTCATGTAAATAAACCATTTTTGGACAAGTTTACAGTAAATGCTTATATGTGACAGTTTTGGAATTAAAAGAATACATAGTTCATGTATTCACTGTTATCACACTCTTTCCAGTTTCACAAACAGCAAATAATATTCTTTACCAACCTGTCTTATTCAACTTTGGTTTCCTAAGTTACTTTTTTGCCATTTTAACTCTTTCACTCACATCTTCTGCCCTACTGGTCTGGCTGTACCACAGAAAACATAGGTATTGTGCAGGATGTTTTGAGAAAAATCGTATGTGTCCATTATTTGTTCCATTTTCAGCAAGGGATGAGATTCACCATTGATGTGAGTGGGCCCTCTAGAGGCTATGTTCTGGAAATCTATGATGGTCATTTTACGTTGCCTAACCTTGGCCCTATTGGTAAGTTGGACTATCCTCAGTGTTAGTCTGGTTCCTTCAGGAATGAAGATGAAATTGATGGTGTGTTTATACTTTGACAACGTAGACTGGATGGCCCATTGCTCACGTGCACTCTCTTCACACTGAGACGGGTGTGCAAAGAGCGCCCTCTAGCTCAAGCAATGGGTCTTCTGTATAGTCTATTGACGAGGGGCTGTTTAAAATCTTTCACTGCAGTGTGATACAGAGAAAGTAATTTAGTTGCTTGAGTTTCCGTTACTGAAACTAGAAAATTCAATGGGATCAGACAGAAAATGGAGATAAAAATATGTTGTAAGTCACATGCAGAAAATATTTTTCTTACTGTTTTTGTGAGGCACTTTTAAATGTTAATACATGTGTGCCAACAGTCAGTTTTCAACTCTGAACAGAAGGATGAGTGTCTGTAGACTGTACATGTGCAAGTCAGAGATATCTTAAAAACCATCTTGGAATAAAAATATGATAAAAAATATGATATTTATGTAGGATTAATAATACCAGTAAATTGACAAGCTAAGCAATACAGCTGTAGACTATAAAATTCATCAAAATTGTTGGTTGTAAAAAAAATTGAACAATTTTAGAGAATTTATAGATGAGCTTTTTACATGATTATTTTTATAGGTGCTAATGGTTTAGCCAATCCAAGAGATTTCCTGACACCAGTTGCCTGGTATGAAGACAGAACTGTGGATGAATACACTGTCATTAGTAAATACCAAGGAAAATTGTTCGCGGCCAAGCAGGTGTGTAAATACTTCATTGGACTGATATGAAAAACAAGGTTTTTCATAATAGCTATGACAACCTGTCTTGTAATGATGCTATGTAAACAAACGTTTTGACAAATTTTCATCAACCAATGCTGGGTTCAGCTATATACATCAA
This sequence comes from Ptychodera flava, assembly GCA_001465055.1. Taxonomy (NCBI): domain Eukaryota; kingdom Metazoa; phylum Hemichordata; class Enteropneusta; family Ptychoderidae; genus Ptychodera; species Ptychodera flava. The sequence goes on from LD390416.1 coordinate 10,418, forward strand.
TAAGATGGTTGATTTCTGCAGTAACTTTCAGAAAAGCAGTATTTTGTTCAGCAGGATGTACTGTGCAAATTAACTCATTTGCTATCTATGGTTAGGTCCAGTTCCATTGTTTGAAATGGTAAAACTCGATCTATACACAGAGAAGAGGAATGATGGGGTTGCTGTAATTCATCCTCTCTTTGACAGTGTTTTAATATACTGTTTGTTTGTTTGTTTGTTTGTTTGTTTTCCTCTTCAGGGTCATTCTCCATATGATGTAGTCGCATGGCACGGTAACTATGTTCCATACAAGTATCATCTCGATAATTTTATGGTCATCAACGCAACCTTGTTTGACCATGCTGTAAGTAATATATATTATCTGTCAGTACATGTTTGTTTTTGACTTTTCAAATTTACATTTTTCAGTTTCTACTAACCTCCTCCCTGCCACTGTTTCCAATGTGTGACAGTTGTTTGATGTTCATCCAATGTTGGTTGCTCCTTACGTAAAATAAATTTTACATTTTTTATGTAAGGAGCTATTTGCTGAACAAAACACAAAGCTTGCCGGAAATAACCATTGTTCTTACATGTATGTGTCATATTTTTCCTGGGAAAAAACAAAGTAAATCCACATGCAAAGAAAAATCCATTGTCCTACGCAATTCAAAATGCTAAAAACATTTCATAATATAGTGTTCATATTATTAGCCAGTATGGGTGTATTGACAAGCTTTTCATTAATTTTAGAACTTATTTTCTGTAAAAAATATTTTCTTTCTAGAAGGATGATCTGTCTTTCATGAGTGTCCTTTCTATACTGTCCACATGTCAATGGCAATTTGCCACTTATTTATAAATTTTTAAACGCCCTGCAGAATTAGTGGCCACCATGACCAGCAGTTTTGTAACTTTGATATTCCATGATTCCGCCATCCAATGAACCAAGACAATTGGCCCTAGTTGATGAATTAACAGTCATCGTATCTATTTCATGACATTTTAGGATCCATCAATTTTCACTGTGCTGACTTGCCAGTCTATGAAACCTGGTGTTGCTATCGCAGACTTTGTCATCTTCCCACCAAGATGGGCCGTGCAAGAACATACATTTAGACCACCCTACTATCACAGTAAGTTAAAGCCACCAAATTTCAGTCATCTGTATTACCTTTATAAAGTATGACAAGTACCTCCACACAGTCCTACAATCTGTATTGTAAAAATTCTGAAACATTCATTCATGCCTCATGGCAGTAAACAAGAGATATTTATAATTAAATCATCTTACCTTTATAGTTATGAATCATATGTTTTTCACCATTACAATCATCATGGGAAATTTTAAAACAAACAATCAGATATTTGTGAAAGATTTCAATCTTCATTTCAAGTACCCATGGTTTGAGTATGTCCTTCCATTTATTGTATATAATAAAATAATAAAATAAATAAATAAAGCAGTTATTTTGCACAAGGTATGAATAAAAGTTATCTAAATATCGTATGTTGAACTGAAATGTGGTATTACGGCTGGATTACACTTTGTGACTGGTTTATTTTTCCTACCCTTTTTATCAACATCTGTATCACAGCAAGTATTGCAAGCTAAATTTTTATGATACATTCAGGCTCTCCCACCCAAACTTTTCTGTGAACATTGATATATTGAATTCTGACCAATCAGCTCACAGGACTTCGTGAGGACATACACTGTTAGCAATTGTATATCTGTTGTAAATGGTTATTCAACTGCAGTGAAGTCACAACTATATTTTGTCCCATCTAAAATTCTAGATTTACTTTTGTAAAATGACCCATGCTTTTTTCATTCATGAGGGGATTGGCCGGCACAAACCATGTATCTAGGCTAATCCCCTGAACGCGGAAAGTTTCCGCGTTACCGAATTAATGGCTTATGACTCCCCAGAGAGTAAATAAACTACCAATCAAGTAGAACAAAAGATCCCAATATTTGTTAATATGACACAACCCATGATATTTGTAGAGCAATCACTGATTGACAGTCCGTTCACACCTCAAGTAAGGTATCTTTTCATATGGAAATTATTTCGAACCTACAGCGTTTGTGCTGGGGAATCTTGGCATGACAGTACACAGCATGTTTGATACAATATATTTCTTACAGGGAACTGTATGAGTGAATTCATGGGTCTTATAAAGGGACGCTATGAAGCCAAGGTAAATAATTTAGTTTCTTTTCTTGTCTCTTCATGGTAATTATCTTGAAAACATATCTTTCTATGGCATGTCTATGGTAGATGGATAAGTATCTGTCTTGTAGCTTTTTTGGCTTGTTTTGCAGTTTAGTTATTGAGTTTTATTTATAACACATGTAAAACAATATGGCCATAAAATGTGTGTAAACAGATGTCAGACAGAGTCATGCTACAAGTAATGTAATGGAATCATCTAAAATGTGATAGAACACATTTGAAAAACGACGTCTGGTTTTCCAATTGGTGTTTCTGGCCTTTGAGTCTGACAAAGTACTTATTGTCCCAGTGATAAGACAGTTTGGCTGTCAAGTTTTTCACATGATATTCTGCATGGGAAAGAGACAGTTAAGGTCTGAAAGTTACTCAAGCTGTTGATTGCTTTCAGTAACTCAAGATTTCAATGGTTTATTACCAGGAGGGAGGCTTCCAGGCTGGAGGGGGCAGTTTACACAGCATGATGACGCCGCATGGACCTGACAAGGAATGCTTTGAGAAGTGCTCTGATGAGAACAGTGACTTCAACACCAAACCACAGAAAATTGCCACAGGAAGCATGGTAAGTCCATATTGCGTCAAAGTTTAAAGGGCCAGTATAACTCTTGATGATTCTTTCACTCTTTTTAACCATGGATATTGACTGAGTTTTGATTGCTGCTTTAAACCCTATGTGTACATCACTAGACATGGTGACTTACCAGCTTTACCTGATCATTGCATGATTGTACCGCAATAGTGAACCAAAAAGGTTTATGATTGTCGCCAGATGTTACAGGCAGTGTGTACTGGCAAGCTTTGGGTATCCAACAGCTTTATGTTTTCAGACAGGGGTGAATACAATCCTCATGAAATTGTGAATCGAAATATCGCATTCATTTCTTTTGAACTTATTCTCACCCACTACAAAACCACAATGAAGGCGATACAACAGAGTGACAAACGAGCAACAGTGTTGATTTGTATCATTCTATTGTCAATTACAGGCTTTTATGTTTGAAAGTTCACTGAGCTTCGCACTGACACAGTGGGGCGATAAGACATGCTGTAGCATTGATGAAGACTATTACAAATGCTGGCAGACATTGCAGAGTCACTTTACCGGACCAAAGTAGGTAAATTTACACCCTTACACTCATCTTTCACCAATCACGGCTCATCTTGTCAAGTCTTAACCAATCACAACTCACTGATATTATGTAACAGAAGATCACCTGGATTCACTGTAAGACTTTCACTCTTTTGTTTTTTGAACCTCTTCCATCTGTTGTAAGTGTACAGTATGTGAACTATGTGCCATAATGGTCCAACACCGTGTTGCATAGTTTGATAATGCTTTCGTGTATTTAAATTTGCTTGTCTTTACTCGTCCACCTATATGACACAATCATTCAGTTCGACGTGTCTCTGTTTCTCCATATTCACATTGCTACATTGCTATCCACAGTCCAAATTGCTTTTTCACAAGTATCAGTAACAGTGCCATACTCCTTTTCACTCGAAAATCACTACTGCACACCAGTGTTCTACTGTCTCACATTATGCACACAGTTCCAACCAGCTCATTATGTGCAGCTCTCTGAAATTCTCATACATGCATATTACATTACTAACATTGCTGCAGTCTTCCAGCATTTTCGCTTAACCCTTTGAGTGCCGTAAATTTTTCCCCTCAAAATTTTAGTACAACATTTTACCAGTTTTTGCAAATTTTTCTGTACTTTTCTTGATAATTTTGGACCAAATAGACACCATATTTTATTTGCTACAGTTTGTTATCAAAATTTTGGCAAAAATCTGGAAAAAATTTACTAGAATATATTTCATAAAGGTGACAAAAATTGACTTTTGCTCTCGAAGAGTTTATAAAGTTTTCAAGATTGCTACTAAAGAGATTCTTCTTATTTTGTTCTTTGCTATTTTCATACTGAGATGGCCTTTTAAGTGAAAAATTGCATTTGAGTGAAAATTCTGTAAATCACAGGGAAGTAAGGAATCTCTTTGATTGAAAAATCCAGACTAAATTTCCTTTATTTACTTGATTTAACCCTTTGAGCGCCAAAGATTATTTTTGTCCTCTTTATAAAATAAACTGCACCCAATTTTTTTTCAGATTTTGCCAAAATTTTGAGGAAAATCTGTAGCCAATGAAATGTGATGTCCATTTGGTCCAAAATTATAAAAAAGTACAGAAAAATTCATAAAAATTGGTAAAATGTTGCACTAAAATTTTGGTGGGAAAAATTACAGTGTTCAAAGGGTTAAAGTTATGATGTTTGCTATGAAAGGCCTCTGCTGTAATTTCCAGATTCTTATTTAAAGTAGGAATTACTTGTTCCTTTGATGTACCGTATCAGATCTGAAAAACCCTCAACGACAGGAAATTTCTTAATCACTTGTGGGAATTAAAATACTCTGAATTGGGTACAAAAATTATACCTGTAAAAATTTACTTCTGTAGGTGTTGCAGCAATTTCCAAAATATGAGTACATAATTTCATATTTGCTCATTTGATTGTGGTGAAGCAAACCTCAGAAGTATACCACTGTAATTCAAACTTTGTAATACATGTACAGTTTTTTATAATTTACAATGTTCACATAAATTCAAAAACTTAAAATTTGATGGATATTTTTTCTATTGCAGAGATAGTATAGCAGAACAGAAGCAGGAAGCACAACCAGAAACCAAGCCAGCAACAGCAAGTTATTCATTTTAACCATCATCTTTGGGACTATGTTTAGGAGTAAACAGAAATTAGAAATTTTCGATTTTTTTCTGCTTTGTAAATTGTAGAGTGAGAAAAGCCAACAAATGTGACTGATTGGAAAACATAAGACCAGGGCAAACCAAACTTTGATGAAATCTTGTTTCACTGTTATTTTGTGACTTCCATACAAGGCATTATTTTCCTTTGGTGTGAAAAATCAAGTAATACTGGTTGTAATAACTTGTTTACTCGAATGATATACATAATAAGATTTTGATGTCAGCCAACAGTACCTTCTAGTGAGTGCCCTTGTGGTACACCTGTACCTGCCTGTATACAGTGAAAATCCTATATTTTGATGCATGGAGTATTGTGTGAATATTGTATATGATTAATGAGTTGGTTATAGTGTTTTCCAGACATGCTACAGAGAATTTCAAAATGGTAATATGCCATGTATATGTAATTGAAAGTTTAAATGCTGGTTGGCAATATGTGATCAGCATGTATCACCAGTAGGCTGTGTAAGATGTCAACATGCAATAAATACATTATATATTTGACGTGTGATTTAGACCCTAGATGCCAGTATTTTATTGAACCGGATCAAAGTATATTGTTTAAAGACAGCAAGGTAGTACAATGAACTTGAAAAGTTCACAGCTCCTGTAGGAATTCCTTTGAAGTTTCATCAGTGTTGTCTCTTAAAGTTCAATGACCTGACCATAGAAAGCTGTCCATAGTATCACCCTGTGGAAATTCTTGATTTCACAGAAAAAGTGCTGTTACACTTTGAACAAAGTTGATAAAACATGAAAACTATATAGAGGAATATTGTAATGTGTGTTATAGCTGCCATGTAAATCTCCTATTGCCAAATGACATTATCTGATCATCAAATTGTGTTGTTTCATTATCATTTTATGCAGTGTTGTCATCCCAATGATGTCATGTTCTTGCCCAATGATGTCATCAAATATATGTCATTTGATTGTGATATGACATCATACAGTTACCAAACTATGTCATTGGACAGACAAATGATATGTGCTACACTATCACCAATGTCCAAAGATTACCTATATGATTGATAAAAAAGTTCACAAAGTTTTTGTGATCATGTTATAACTGTAATCAAGTACATTTCCTTTTTGAATGAAACTAAGGGCATTATTTTCAGTAATTTGCTCTTCACATGTAATCTATTGTAGTTCAACTTATATTGTTTACCCAGCAAAGAAATCAAACTATGTGTGCAGTGAGAAAAAATTACTAGCATATTAATCATGAATGACAACTAGGAGCAGTTTTTTGGGCATTTTGATGACAAACCAAAGATAATTCACAGATTACATTTTTCATTTGGATTCAAAACTGGTACCTTTCTTTTGATCGGTGTCAATTTTCTTTCAGTCTGAAGTAGGTAAATTCTTAATTTTGTGTCACTCAAAATTGCAAATGTTAGGCAGGTAAGTGGTACAAAAACACAAAACAAAGATAAATACAAAATGAGTCTGCCTTTGTTCCAGTTACACCAAATACAACATCCTTGTAATTCCACATGCTTCCAGAAGGTACCTTTTAATGTAAGGTACATGGTTCAGCGGTCATATTATGTAATACGACTGCCATAAAGAGTGTTTTGTAGCAATGTTAAAGTCATGACTTTGTTTTGTGACAGAATATTTCTGCTGATCAAAAATTCTAAATGAGGAATATTTTTTTTTTTTAGAAAAAACCTTTTGCATACATGGACACAAAACAAAGAATTTACTTTTGCCAAATTTACTCTTCACAGCAAATGAAGGAATGTGCAGCTGTTCTTTGTAATCAAGATTTTCATTTTGCTCAGCAATGAAATAACACGTTTGAAAAAACAAATATTGTTATGATTATTGTGACTGATAGACACTTGGAGTTTTTGTTTGCATTTGGATTAGAAAACTGGAGTGATCAAAATATTACAGTTTGAGCAAATTTAAGTCTCCCAATATTGTAGACATCACAGGTATATGGGCTTAGAATTACTCAATTTGTAATTTTTGATGGACCCAGATTTATTCTCAAGTATTATGACGGCATTATCTTTGTAAGTTTTGTTTGTGTTGTTGTTTATCCATTGTTTTTGGAAAGGTACAAGGTATCCTTCTGGTATTTTTAGATTTAGAAAACAGATATATTTGTTTTATGGTCATATTAAAAGTTTTAGTGAAGATAAGACATCAAGAGCTATTGATATGAAGTTAGATTATTGTTCAACATGATGAAAATTTTCAGTGATACAGTGCTAAAGTACAGTTAAACCCACCAAACCAAAGCATACCTACCCTTTTACCACCATGGAATTGCCCAACCCCATTGTTGTAAATGATGAGTTTGGACCTAGTGATAAGAAATAAGGGGTAAACAAGTTAAGGTATTTGCTGTGAAGTTCAACTATAAGTTACAACATTTATGAGACCTTGTGGAGAGATTCCATTCTTTTCACATTTCGTGAGGTTTGACTGCATTTTTTCCTACTGTCATGAAACTAAACTTCTTGATTACTGAAATGTAATGAATTTCTGGTAGCAAACTTCCTGAGAAAACGCACAGGATCTTGCCAGAATTTTTGGGCATTTAAGGCATACAGTACTTCATTGTGTTACCGGAACTTGCCGACATTCAAGGTAGTCACGGTGTTAACTAGCGACATATTGAGCAAAATGTTTTCAGTGTATACAATAGTTTGTTTTGATTTGCTGCTCTGTATATCTTTTCAATAGTTCTGAGAGACAACAGCTTCAGGGACTAACGGAAATCATTTCCAAAGCATGCCTAGCAAGAAAGGTATGAAATTAACACATGTGGTTGCAGTGACTGTTTCCAAGTTTGAGAAAACCTTTGCACTTTAATTGTCCGTGAACTTCAGGTCCACTGCTACTTTGAATTTCTCTGTCGATAACGTCGATATTTCATAGCAGCGTTGGTCTTTATATTCAAGAATTCATGGTTCCTTAGCAGGGCTTTTTCCAATACTTGACCTGCATAAACCTCTAGCTGTGATGTAGATTTTGCTTCAAATTTGATACAAAGATCTCACATTCAGTCTTTGGTATGTCAATCTTAAAATGCATAAGCAGACAGATCCTTTATAGAACTGTGCTTCATTTGCATAATATCTAATCCTGCATGCAGTCATATGTGATAATTTCTTCCTTGTATCGTAACATACCACTTACAGATGTTAAATTATCACCTGTATGCTGCCTGTGATCAACAGAATGTTAAAGTAGTCGTGTTTCTCTTTTCATGATTTCTCCATCTTTTATCCCAATGTGATGTGATTGATTTATTTCAGAATAGTAATATGGAATTCAGCAATGGAAGAATATAAATCTCTTTCAGTTAATTTGTCCACCTCACTTTTCCATACATCTGCGTCTTCTCAGTATAGCTGTCTTTCTGTTTACATGTAGATGTCAGAGCTACTTTTTAGAGGTCATATAATGGCAATCACTTCCAAGGCTGTGTTATGATTGATCTAATAGAAACTGTGTCATTGACAATGACTTTAGGATATTTAGTTTTAAGGAGTGTATTTTAAACTTCCTGTTTTTCAGAGGCTGGTAGAATAGATCTCATTAAATCCTAACAGGGTTGGTTTATACCAATATGGTGACTCAGTCTTTGTTGATATTGCGTTGTGTGTACATTGTTTGCAATGTATAGAGTTCACGGTCTGCATTCAATCAATGCTTCCACTTTCAAAGAGATGAAAGTCACAGTTTTTGGTGTCTTTCTGTGACTTGATATTATCTGAAACAATCATTAAGGTACTTCGCACCTTAAAAATAAAAGATCTAATCTTTTGCTCAAAGTTTCCTCCAGCAAACTTTCAACATTCTTTTTGAAAATCAAGAATAAAAATCGGGTGGTCACTGTTCAAATTTTCATACCACATAGAACAAATTAACCAGTGCTAGTATTTACTGATATTTGAAATTCAAAATGGCTGACATCCCTGTGGTGTTGCCAGGGGAAAAAATATAATTCCCAATTTTCTCAAAATTATAAAGTCAGTGAAAACTTTACTTACTCCAAGACCATAAAAATTAGGCCCCACAAGTGGTAGACAGAATTGTAAAACTTTGAGAGTCGGAATATCTGTCTCCAGGCACGTTCTGCCTTGGCTCCATGATGTTGATCATAGGTGTTGCGAGTGTTGCCCCATAGTAAACACTTAGGTTTGGTTGTAGTCTGTATAGATGCCCACTATTCAGAAACTCCCCTCTACTTTTGAAGTATACTCCAGCACTAGAAACTATAAACAATTTCATCATTTTCTCGACCTATTCTCCCAAGCAGTAGGCAGGGACCATAGTTATATCTGTGGACCGTTCTCTTAGAACTTCCTGTATTTCTCTCATACAGTTGTCTGTGATTTCATCACTATTATACAAATTCATGGATTTCTTCTCTCGAGTGTCAAATCCAAATTAATTTTGTTATTTTCTAATGCCAAAAAAGATATTGAACCCTATAAAATCTCACAACCCCTCTGCTAACAATGTGAAGTCGTTTTGCTTCCCTGTACTTAAAACAAAGAAAGTTTGTGAAGCCATAGTGCCCCACAGGAAGTAAAAGATGTGCGCGCACATCCAATGTATGGTAGCTTCAGAACAAAAAAGTGTGAATAAATCATGGAGTTAACTACATCCATCGTATGATTATGATTGGTTGTGGTCAGTCTCTTTATTCTTTGTTTTTGATTTTTCTGTAACTTTTCATGTATTTCCAGTATATGTGTTCATGAAAGACGTTTTCTTGTTCAACTCCCAGAATGATAAATTGTGTCAACATTATTCAGTATTCAACATGTCGCCACAGCGTGTATGTAGGTTATGTCCATATTAATTAATCTAGACTCATTTCTCGACAATACCACTATATATGGTAAATAATGACAATGTACGTACGTTGGTATGGCTAATTCTAATCGTTTACCAATTCAATTTAGGGAGACAAACAAAAAGTGCAAGAATTCAAATCTCAAGTTACCACTTATAGTTCAGACATCCAATATCAGATCTGATCTTCGGGTAAGTTTTCAGAGAATTCTGAGACGATTGTCTGTAATTGTATAATGATGCCACTTCAACTTTAACGGGCAGTTCAGCAAACTTTGTATTGCATCAAGTTATATTCACACTTTCAATCATAATACGTTGCGAACAATCTTACACAAAACGCCTTGAAAGGAACTATTGCAGGGTTTGTGTCTATCTCCCAGCAATGTTCACAACGGACAGTGTCAAGACTAATTTTAGCTTTCCCACACTTTTAGTTCCAGACCCATGTTTACCACACGGAATTAACTAATTTTACTTTTAAATTACATTCCGTTCTCCTTTTTTCCATCGAACCGATGTTGTTGTTTGTTGCGGATCGGAACCCGTAAACGCGAAGAACGAACAGCAAGATGGTAACCACTTTGCGCATGCGTAAAAGTTAGTAAGCCGGACTTGTCAAGTATGGGCGGGGATCTTTCCTTGACCACGAGCGGTGATAATGCCGTTTTTCTCTCGCCATTCTTGCAAATTGGTACTTAAGTCCCATTAACAAGTGGAAAACAAAAGCGTCGGGTTGTAAAGTTGTGAAGTATCCGGTAATAAATGGCAATTTTCTCACCTCGTAAATTTGATCTGACAATGGTATATCGGCGTTGCTTGGCTGACGGTTGCCGCAGAGTCACCAACTCGTAGAATTCACGCAGTCGAAATTCCAGATAGCCCAGTTGATTTCAAACTCGGACATTTTGTCAATAGTTTGAAGTTAAAAGGATTTAAAAAAATTTTAAATACAGACGCAAGGAAAGTATTTTTGTGACCTCCACGGTACTTCGAAATTTGACAGATAGCACATTTTATGGCAGAACTGCAGACTACTACGATACAGAGACACCCTCTAGATGCATTGTTATTGTCTGCACACAGAACACATATAAACTCGACAACTTTGACGGCGGCAACATTGCCAAATGTGCTCAAAATGATGCAAGCTTGCACCGAAAATGCTTTGAAACTCTTCGACCACCTGTTACATGTAAAACCAGAGACAGTAAACAAACTGCCTATGGTCAAACCTAGTCATTGCATTTTACTGAAAGATATTTTCTGTAATTTAATTTCTTCGCCTTTTGTGGCAAACGCAGTGCTTCAAATGACATCAATCTGTGTATTTATTCTAGTGAACTGTAAAAGTGTGGACAGGAGAGTCGAGACTTCGAGGAGACTTCCACTCCTCTGTGTAATGCC
>LD390418.1:10730-27983 GCA_001465055.1 Ptychodera flava
CGACCGATCTATCTATCGATGTTTGATAGATGGTCGGTCGATCGATCGATCAATCGATCGATAGATAAATTGATTGGCAGATCGATCGATAGAACGAAGGATCTATCCATTCGATAGAAAGATATATCAATTAATCGATAGATCGATCAATTCGATTAAATGGTCAATAGATGGGTAATAGATAGATCTATAGATCGATTTGTCATCACATTGTCTCTTACTAAATTTATTTTTCTTCTATTAATTTTTTCTGTTTAGCGTAAATTGTTATAAATATATTTGTTTCTCATCCTAGACATTGCAAAACTGATGCGGTGACGCGGTTTTTTTCTTCTCATTTCTTTTACTCTTCAACCAAAAAGAATGCGCGAAAAACATGAAAACGACATAGGAATGCACGCAGAGATAAATGTACAGTAGTGTTGTTTAGTATTTTTTATAGCAACAGTTCTGCGGTTTGACTTTTAGTGCAGCAATGCACAGTTTTGACAGCTTAATATAACAGTGAAATATGTGTACTGTTCTTTTTTCTATTAGCACTATACTGTGTATGACTACTCGATAATTTTGAGATGTCTTCGTAATAAGATGTGAATCGACGTGAATCACAACAGAAAGGATAAAGAGGAAAGAAAAAGCAATACGTTGTCTACAAAGTCTGTTGACTAGGATTGCTTACAGGAGTAATTTGCAAAATTAATGAATTGTGATTGTTAGGAATTCAATTGAGCAATGAGTCCAGATTTACCTGTAATTCAGTCCCAGAATGAGAGTTACATGAGTGTGTACCGGTGCTTTACTGTCTGTTCTGTTTTGTGTCTATGTTATAACTAGTGTATTACGAATTTTTACCAATTTTTATCAGATTACGGATGGGTATGTTACGATTATTTTGTAAAGGCTTATTGTCATTTTGATATACTGACGTTGTAAGTAACGAAATTTTAAAATCGGTCATATTGAAAACTTTTTCAAAGTCCTCCCAACTTAGAAAGTGTGTCAATAAAGACACTCTCATATGTGTTGTATCTTTAATTCATTCTGCAGGAATACTTTTAAATTGGTTCACATTTCCAAAATTGATGAAATTCGATTCGTGATGTCTGAGTAATATCACGAAAACCGTATACTTCAATTTGATACGTTATCGGTAAATTTATTGTTACGTTATCGGTTAGGAAAAACTACTACGTTATCGGTAAATTTTTACTACGTTATCGGTTAGAAAAAATTACTACGTTATCGGTTCGTTACTACGTTATCGGTTGATTTACTACGTTATCGGGTTTGATACGTTATCGGTTAGTTACTACGTTATCGGTTGTAACAAGCCCTACGAAACCATAAGTCAAAATAACCTGAACAGTGGTCTTTAGAATGCTTGTATGCATACATTTTTTTAATATATTACCAATAAATCTTGGGGAAAAACGCCTAAAAGGACGATCAAAATTAAGTGAAAATGAAATGTAAAAATCTTTTATTTCCAAAGTACCACTTTCTAATGAATTAGGCCTAACTAATAGGCTAACTACTAAGTGTAATCAATAATGTTTTTAGGATAATTATGATCATGTCACATGATAGGCCTACTGTATACCTGGGCCCGATATAGCACAGACTTACAGTGAAAACAACTCAAGAAGGTAAATATATAAGGTTTTCATTAGGACAACTAACAGGGGGAGAATTTGAAAGTAATAGCGCTGATCGCAGATGACGTCACTGTTCTCTCATTAATATGCATAAATAAACATTTGTCCGCATTTCCGCTTAAACGACGAAAATAAAACCTGCAAGTGTTTAGAAAGGCTATTTAGCGTCACACTTATTTCTATGAATTGATGACTGAGACTACAAGCTGCAACAACAGCCGCGCATACAACGACAAAATTTGTCCGAATCCCCTATTTGTCCGAAAATCGCGCACGTGCAGCTATATTTAGTAACAAACCCGAAATCGCGATCAACGCTATTGGGAGAACGCATGACAGGTCGAGTGAGAGAGCGCAAGAGGGGTGTCGACTTTCATCTCTGGCGTCGAAAAGTTTGAAATTGTTGTGTGCAGCGGTGCAGTCTGAGAGTTGTTTTCATTTTGTTGTGCACTGAGTAAAAGTGTTTGAAAATGGCACAGGACATCCCAAAAGGAGAGAGCGAGAGGGGGCTCTTGCATCGAAAATTTTGAGATATTGATGTGTTCACGGTGCAATACTGTGCAATCTAGTGCAATCTGAGAGGTGATTCAATTTATTTTGCACTAGGTAAAGTGTTTGAAACTGACTTTGAGCGAGCACTGATATTTTTGGTACAAACTAGTTTTGCATGATCATTGTTTGAGTCACAATATTCAACAATCCGAATCCAACAATGACAATACATTTTTACCTTGTAAAGTTAAGCTCTCAGTTTGACAGAGTTTGCAAAGACTTTGCAGGACTGGCAAAATAAAACGAAATAAAGAATGATCATCGGTAAAAACAGCAGATCAAAGACTTTGAAGGAGTGACAAAATAAAAAAATAAACAATCATCAAAATCACCAAAAATATGCCTTATTTTAATGTTAATCGAATTCATAAGCAACATTACAAAACTCATCCTCCCGAGCTCAATCATGCTAAATGTCACTGTTTGTATGGTCACAGTGCACATATAGCTTTCATATCATACGTACAATATTATCTTATCATGAAATTTTATAACTCGTTTAACTTGTTAACTCATTGTTGCTGATCCGGAAACAATTTATGTCGTGCAGACACCGTAAATTCACCAAGTTTCATCAGTTCAGCCTGTATATATATTTGACTAATCAAATCAGTTGATTTGCTGTTCCCATTGCCTGTTGGCGGCACGAATTCGTAAACTGCATTAGGCCTACAGAGCTAATGCATACGCAGCTTGGTTTCATCATTCAAATTTGCTGCAGTTTTATTTTGATGTAAAATCAATGGCAACTTTGAAAATGCAGATCTAAAGACGCCGACAAAATTTGTTCTTTAAATAAATTTAGAAAACAGTAATGACTGATCGACAAGCTCTCCTTTCAGACCGTCCCAAACACACAGCAAACAGAAAGTTGAGAAACACGTGTAGTACAGTGTCTGACGATGTTAGGTTTTTAATTGTATTCAAATCCACATGAGTCACTGCACCCGGAATTTCGTTTAAAAATTATTCTCGAACAGAGAGGTACCTTTGTTTTCCCGAGATTTCCTTCTCACACCAAAATCACAGTCACTTGAGGTCTATTCCTCTCTGCGTCTATTCGCCCCATCCGTGTGTACATATGCCTTTCAGGCATAAGGTATATGTACACACCTCTATGGCAGAGCGGATCGCGGAATAGACCACAGGTAACCGTGCCAAAATTGAACAAAGGTAAGATAGCCGGCTCATATATACTGCGCGATAGATTACTCTACACTATTGAATGTGAAGGTCAATCCATTCTCAGTGACGCTATGAATGTTCTTTGTGCACGAGTCTCATAGGATAGAAAGTATGCAGAAAGTATCTCCCCTGTATCTTCATATCATCATCATGACTCTTGCAGGCTCTGTGTACGTAATCAGAGCCGCGACGCATGGCGGTCTCGTAAATTGCCTTACCGCAGACTTGCCCTAAATGACGGAGAGATTTCTTATGTCAGTATGTTATCGATCCATGTATAGGGGTTCTGGATGAAAAGTCGACCCATGTTCAGGGATTTTTTCCGTGAAAAACATACCCATCCGTGCGGCACATATGGGAGTACCCCGGGGTTGAATGGGTCTCTTGACGTAGTCATTTGACATTTTGCAAGAGAGAGTATTTGACAATCAAGCCGAAAATTCCTACACGCATTAGTGAGTTGTAGAAAAGTTTAATTAAAGGGGGTGGTCGTCGGAACTGCGCGTGTGCGACTTTCTTGTATATAAACAATCTATTTCATGCATGATATCAATATGCATCACTTCAACATTGCTGCAATATATAAAGTTTACGATATTAGTCGTTAACAAGTATGTTTCAAGTTGACTTTTATTATTCGCCAACGTACCACACTATTTGGCAACCTTTGAGAAGAGTTCCGACGACCACCCCCATAATTGATGTGGGAAACAAAATGATAAAAATTATTCTGCCGAAAGCTGCACTTGAAACAGTGCATGTTTTCCAAATCATTGATTAGCCACTGTTTTTTTACTTGTTCTTTTTTATGTTTTTAACAAACTTGAAAGACATGATTACACATAAATTTGAAACATGATTCTTTCCCTATTAAAGGGATATAGTCGTCGGAACTGCGCTCAAAAGTCATAAGGGACCTATATGACCAATGCGAACACTGTATCCAAGGTACGATGGTGATTAATGAAAATTAAAACAATTCTGTCATTATCTACATCGTATAATTTAAATGTTGCAGCTATGATGATGAGGTGCACCATATATCGTGCACGAAATACATTGTTTGTAATCAAGAAACTCACACAGGCGCAGTTCCGACGACTGTTTCCCGTAAATTAAGTTAACATGGATTAAGAGCAAAATGACAACACAGAAAAGGAATGTCTTGCATTGGTCTGTTCATATAGGGCACCCAGAATCTTGTTGTTGTTGTTGTTGTTGTTGTTGTTGTTGTTGTTGTTTATATTAGCCGTGTTGTGGTCAACGAATACAACAGTTGTACTATTGTTGTATCAAACATAATGTAGATGTCCTAAGAATTCGCTACAAGGACGCTATCATTCATGCAACTCTCTCCAAACGTAAGAGAGTGTACGTTTGGAGAAAGCATCGTCGTAAACTACATGCCCCTTTGCGGCAACGGAGCGGAAATAATGCTCTGGCTCGCAAAATTGGGAGAGAGTTGAATCGGTCACAATAATTATAGCGTATTAGTACTGTTTCATAGAATATCTACATCTCGTTTGAAACATGAACAACAAAATAGTTATGTTCGATGAAATTTATTGATCAACAACAACAACATGATTAATATACACATAAATAACAACAACTAGATATCTGGGTTCCCTGTGGTCTGTTCAACAACTTCGCTGAGAGAAGTTGCTGAGTGGCAAGCCATAGCCAACATTGATGACACATTGGGGCTTGAGTGATGACAATCCAAAAGTAGTCTCAAGCTCTTTCAAAGAGCATGTTGATTTAATTTTTGACAAAGTTCAAAGACAATGATAAGAAGGCCATGAAAAAGTAAGTGATAAAAAAGTGATAAAGATAATTACATCACTCATTTTTCAATCTAGATAAATAAACATTTTCTTTTACAAAATGGACACTGTTATTCCTTTTTCACCAAACAGCAAACACTGAGTGACAATACTCACTTCTTTCAAAAAGCAATTACTCTGAGGCATCGGATTTCTTTTTTATATTGAACAAACGTTGATTGTTTTGTTTCTTGATTCATAAAATCCACACATGACAATTTCAGATCTGGTACTGAAAAGCAATACAACAAAATGCAGCAACTATGCCAAGAAGTTCTGACAAATGTTGAAAGCCGGTACAACAAATGGTACTGTGGCATCAAAGAAAAAACTTGAATTGCGACTGCAAGCAATAGCCATTAGAGAAACCGCTATGGAGAGAATGCATGGCAACCAAAGAAAATAATAACCCAAAGGTAAATTTAAAAATCTAAAGTTATAAAAGCTGTCAAATACTTTGAGTATGATACTTTGCATGATTGCAAGATGAACTGTGTAAATTTAGACCCCGAGTAACAGTAACATTTTGTTTTTGTTTTACTGCCCAGTCTGTAGAATGAGGATATATCAAATCAGAGAAAGAGTTCTATAATGTCACAAATCATGGCACAGGAATACAGATCCATGAGTAATGGTAAAATGTATTTTTTATCGGTACACTCTCTTCAAAGGCAAGTTGGTTTTCAAATAATGAGATCAAGTTTATATATTTTTTACATATTTGTCAGAGGTTTGATGTCTTTCTAATTCCTCATACAGAGAAAAGACACGAGGGCAGCAGATTATCAAAGGCTGATATGTTGACATATCTACAGCAAAAGCATGAGATGAAATAAAATAGAAGCAAGATGCATTAGAGATAAAGAAGAGGCGGCTTGCTTTACTGAAGAGGAAGCTAGAAATGCGAATGAGGATGTTGGAACAGCTCGCCACGAAAAATTGAACTTGAATTTTATCAAATATGTTTGTATTTAATAGTTTACACTGCTTACATTGTCCCTGTTGTTCACATTTTAGCCATGATAAAATGTTTGTCTGTTAATGATACAAACAATTTCTTCGGGGTTTTATTTTGACAAATACAATGCCGGCAACAGCAATCTTTTTTTTTTGTAAATAGTAATTTCACAGAACAACAGCGATTGAATGAATGTTCATGAGCCATGTCAATACATGAATCACTGTCAACAATACTTATTCATTTTGAAAATACTATTCAAGTGTTGGTGGCTGGAGATCAAAAAATGTAGATGTTTCACTACCATACAGACAAGTGTGACAATTTGTTAAAATTGTTGCAACAAGAAAATACATTGCGACAGGTTGTAGATAAAGCTTTTGGCTTTTCTTGCAGCAAACAAAATTATGAGCTTTCCAAACCCCCATTCTACAGTGTCATGAACATCTGACATTGAACGGTTGTAAATATGTTGTTGGGAGTTTACTGTGCTCCGTTGGAGCCCATTAATTCTGGACGAAGAGGATAGGCTTGATCCCATACAGGCACATCACTTGCCCACCATTTTGCATTTGTGTCCAATTGTGGTAGCAGTTGGCATTCACCCAGCATGTATGCATCATGCTGACTCCCTTCAATTGGTCTAAACATGTGCGCAATCAGACCATTAAGAGATTTAAAGGACTGAAATAAAAATATGGGAGGCATGGCATTGTTCTTGATGTACGCTTTGATCTGACTGAAGACAAAATGATGTTTGATATTTACATCATACAACAATAAATATTATTTAACTCTACAATTTCTTACCTTGTTAGTGGCAACCATCCATTGTAAAATGTTCAGAGGTTTTTACATGTATAGACACTGTGTTGACAAGCCAATAAGTGAGTGTCTCAACATGCTTTGGGCAGAAGAACAAGAACTTGCAATTGGCACATAGTATAAAAATGGTCAAAAGTCATCAAAAGATACAGATACTGGCTCCTTTCAGCCCAAGCAAGTATGCTTGATAAACTTATATTGTCGCTTCACGTGTGAAGTACATTTTCTTGTTGTACTCACTATAGCATGCTGAATATCCATAGCTCAGTTTGTCATTAGAACTTGTGAATGAGTGATATCATGATGCATTCTAGAGTTCTATTTGAACTCAAACTTTAATACCTATCAACAACAGCGCTTCTTGCACATTTTCAAGTTATATTAATTGATATACTGAATCCTTGGTGTTTCTGCATCCTTTGGGGAGTTAGAAAACTCCAGTTTAGGAACACTCCAGTTTACACAGGAAACAGACACAGTAAAAATCGTACAATTATTTACGCTGAAACAGTCTGACTCAGTTGAAAGTATTATTTTCTTACCTGGAATTTCAGGCAACGAATTCTTTTATAATCAGAAAATACAACCCTTGGGCCTGTATCTGGTCTTAATAGTGATCTGGTGGTTCCATCGATGAATCCTCAGCAATCAGGCAAGGAACCATTGTGGTGAATTACTGCAGCAAACGTCATCGGTTAAGACATGTAACGCCTTAAATTTATGATGTTTTGACCTTTTAGCCACATCAATGATTTTATAACTTTTTCACGTTGAAAGTACACGTGGAATGAACATATGTCACGTGAAATCACCACATCTCAGTTAGCCAGATTATGTGTTAAAGAAAATGTAAGTTCAATAGCTGTGTTATAATTTTAGAACAGAAATGTATAAAAAGCCAATGATTTCAAGATTCGGGAGACGATTCTGGGACGATTTCTTTGGCAGAGATCATTCATTGTAAACCTGAGTACGGACTTAATGCCGCTCTGCCTTAGAAATAAAGATCTGAAGTGGTGAGTACAACTGACTTCTTGGTGTGCGCTCCAGTTACTGAAAGTATTACGATTCCCCGTAGTACCTCTCGGCTGTTTGACTTTGAGTGAGTGAATATTCCGACAACTTTAAGTCACGAAAAGAGAGTCGTGACAGACACACCAAATTCAAGGATGTGAGAAGATAGCCAAATTCCCCATGGATGTGTTCTACGATCTGCATACAAGGCCACATGCAAACCAATAACAATTGATATGAGTACATACACATTGACAAATTTTGAACTGTTGTTTGCTATAAAACTGAAAACATACCTGTTACTGAGACATTTTGATATTCCATGGTCACATATGAGTCATGTTTGCTCCTACACGATTCATCGTAGAACATCATTGTATATAATTCCTTTTTAGTTTACCACAAAAATTAACACCGATTATTGACACGTACAAGTAAATGAATAGAGAATAATAAAAAGTGATCTGCCACATTGAAAATGATGCTTAGTTTTGGTTCTTGTCTCCGAAAAAGTTAAATCAAATCACACAAGTAGTCGGCGTAGAAGAATTAATCAGATTAGTAGTGCCTCCATACTTGTTTCTGCTGTTCCACTGTATCCGACTATCTTCTCCTGTTGACAGCACATGATGTAGCTTTGCCAAATCGTGTTTGGCAAATCTGCTTGTATTTACATTAGAGCTGGCGGATGAAACGTTTTTCCATTCATTTTTAAGGAATTACCTACCAAACTGCGGAATCTGACTGTGACTGTTCAGATTCCACCCTTATAGCCAATGCAAACCGGTGGAACCTCTACCATAGGGTCCTCAGTCTCCGATGATATGATGATGATGATGATGATGATGATTAAATATCTAAAAATGGAGAAAAATAAAAATATATTTGGACTCTGTTAATTTGTTGTTGTTGTTGTTGTTGTTGTTATTGTTGTTGTTGTTGTTGATAGTATTTGCAGAAAAGAACAAAGTATGAGCTGCGAAATTCAATACAGCCTAACTATACATATGCTGCAAAATTTCTCGAGGGTCTATGATACAGCCTAACTTTACATAGACCCTCGAGAAATTTTACAGCGCATATGTATAGTTAGGCCGTATTGAATTTCGCAGCGCATACTTTGTTCTTTTCTGCAAATACTATCAACAACAACAACAACAATAACAACAACAACAGCAACAAGTTTACAGAGTCCAAATATATTTTAATTTTCTCCATTTTTAAATATTTAATCATCATCATCAATATCATCGGAGACTGAGGACCCTATGCCCCTACTACCCACAGCGCTTTGCCTGGTAGCTTTTAAATCCTCCTTCCAATGCTGTCCCTTCTAAGTATTTATGAATGCAGCCTAAAACCCATGAGCATGCATTGGCAATAACTTCAAGCAGAGTAGAGGTTTTGTTGTCTACAGTTATGTAGTATGTCAGAATGTGTAATGTAGTCAAAAAAACGCTTTTTTCATATCGATCAAATTCATGAAAACAGCTCAAAAAGAGCAATATGGGCGTATGGCCAAGACCAAATATCTCCGAAGGCAAAATACTTCGTCGAGGGACTAGGCCATGTGTATTCATTCTTTTTGGCTGTAGTCATACTGTTCATAACACGAGTTTATTTGATTTATTAACCAATCTCAAGGGCGATTAAAGGTACGGTATGGCTCATGCTGTCCTTAGGGTTGGACGTGCCAGAGTGACAGAAACCCGGTCTTCGTTTTCTACAATATAAATCAAGTGAAATAGAAGTTGCCGTTAATCAATTTCTCGATCGGAAACTTACAGAGCTGCTCAGTGTGATATGTTCGTAGACAATATTAAATGGTGTTCAGAGAAAGCCCGTTCAAGTTGGTCTAGTCGCCAAAAGTACACACATCCACCGTACTAGTGGGAGACACGGCCTGCCATACAGAAGCTTGCTCGAAGATACTGAAAATGTAACCGTTTCCATAAAATCTTCTGCATTCTGCCTATTATAAAGAAACACGATTGGAACTAATTTGGGATAATTGGATTTTCTTATTTTTCAAATTTCTCAAAAGTGTTAGGTGCCATACAGCTGAATGCTGCAATATTGTAAATTACTCATAAAAACAAGTGTGTAATATAAAAAGAAAAGCAGATGAGATCACATTTTTAGATAAAATCGACATTACTTCACTATCCAATAATCCCAAATTAGTTCCAATCGTGTTAATAATGGGTGATGGAACCGAATAATGGAGTAGGTGCGGGAACTTTACTGCTAGTGGCGCACTTTGATACATAATTTTTTTTTAAACAGATTTTTTATTGACGTCACCAAAATAGTTTACAATCTCAATAGTGGGAGGGTACACACAAGTCTATTACAAAAATTACAACGCAATGATATCAATAAATATCAGTCAAGAAGTCTCGGAGACTATGTGCATATAAGATTTTCCAACTACCTGTAATAAATTCACTGTATTGCGGTTCTAGGAATAAGAGTTTGTGAGAATACCACCCCATTTTTGTTGTGTAAAGTCAATTTGTTCTTTTTGACTGCTATATAATATTCTTCTTTCTTATCTTTTGTTGTAATCTTTTGTTGTAATCTTTTGAAAATCAGATAATTTGGCTTCTGATTTTTAAGCTTTGCCAGATAAATATGACGTTTGGCAATCAAAATTAGAAAATTAATCAAGAGAGGTTCTTATTTCCAATTAGTATTTGTCTTGCACTGGGAAAATTTAAACATTAGGACCAATTTTACTACCCCATAATACGAGAAAACCATCCCAGAACTCCATTGTAAATTCACAGTCATAGAAAATATGTGATAATGTTTCAACTTCCTTTTATACAAAAAGTACATTTATTTGATGGATACCTTGGTGGTGTCATTTTAAACAGAACACTATTGGTAGGTAGAATGTTATGCAGAATTCTAAACTGGAATTCACCGAGTTTGGTATCGATTGTAACCTTGTAAGGAAGAGTATAAAGATGAGACCAACAGTCAATACTTGTATTACAAATATGATTGAAAAAAATTCTGATTTCGGAGAAACAAAATAATAATCTATAATGGATTTCGTGATATTGCTTGTAGTACATGCATTTATTGCAATTTCCATAGAACCAACTTTAAAAGTGCATTGCACAGCTGATTGCTGCGATAGGACCAACGTGTCACAAATAACGATGATTTTTATCAGAACACAAACATCATAGCTACCGAGCAAACGCATCAGTGAAGTTTTAAATTATTGCTTACGTGTTATTACATGTTGGTTGCTTTACTGAATCTGATTAATATCTTATGAAGATTGGCAACGTTTCCACCTTTGCTTGTTCTTTGTTGTTGGCTACGACTATTAGAGTTAACGAGAACAGCAAAGGGCAAGCAAAGGTCGGTTGAAAGGTGAAAGCGTCGCCATCTCTGCAGCAGATTTAATAAGATTGGTGTAGACCGTACCCTCTAGCTCCAACATTCACACAAACGTATGTTATGTTACTTCACGAACATTAAGCACGCGAGTTGGCTTCTTAGCTGATTATTGAGCCCGGATGAACTTTTGATCGTAGGAATATGCAAATTGTTCGAATTCGTGTATAGATGAAAGTAAACTTACAACAATTATTTTGTATTTCACTGCATAAAAATCAAGATAAATTTAACTTCTTCGTACACTGTTTTTTACACAAAATATGATCTTTAAGGTAGTTCGTGCATCGAAATCGAAAGATTTAACCTTTTGCTAAAACTTCCCTCAGCAAACTTTCAACCTTTTCTTTCAAAATCAAGAATAAAAATCGGAGATCGTCGCTCAAATTTTTGTTCTAGAGAAAGAAATTACCCAATATTTACCGATATTTGAAATTCAAAGTGGCCCCAATGCCTGTGACAGGCTATGTTATGCATCTCTACGGGGAAAAATAAAATTCCCACTTTTCACAAAACGAAGCAGGTAAAATGTTATTTACCTATAAGCTTCAAAATGAGCCCAAAATAGTGGTGGGCTAAAAGAATGTTGTAAAAGTTTGAGTGTCCACGAGGCGCATATCTCATTCGTTTAGCGAAACTTTAGATTCATCAAGAAGCTTAGAATGTAAATGAAAAAAGGAGACCAATATTTGCTATTTATTTGATTTCAGTCAAATGCAAGTACCATCCCACATGTGAAATTGCCCATGCCATGAGAAGAGCTATTAAAAACTACAAGTAGACACTCATTTTAAAACAACATAAAGTTGAAGACAACGTCCTAAGATCAGTCATCATTAAAAGCTTGCTTCATCGTTAGCACCTCTCCTGTCGGTGAAATGACGAACACCACGTTGTGGCTTAACGAGACAGCGGCATAGGATCCGTTTGAAAGTGTGTCTGAAATCGCGATGGAAAAACGCGTAGATTAGCGGGTTGAGGAAACTGTTAGCGTAGCCTAACCACGTAATTGCTGCTTGAAGGATTGCATCAAGTTGACAGCCATGACAAAAGGGCATAATCAGATACATCAGGAAAAAAGGGAACCAACAAAATACGAAAACACCCATGATAATCCCAAGAGTTCTGACTGCTTTATGTTCACGTGATATGGAACGCACCTGACGACGAATTGTCTGTTGCTGCCTGTGGGCTAATTGGTGCGAATGACTCCATTCTGTCCACATTCTGTCAGCCTGCGACCTAGCAATTGCGTAAATTCGATGATACATGAACACCATGACCGACAGAGGCACGTAGAAAGACGTCAATGATGAAATGATGGCATATGCTCTATTTACTTGAAGTCCTCAGAAATGAGGATCGCCGAAATTTGAATGAGTACGGTCAGCATACCAACCCATGAATATCGGTATGAACGATATCATAACGGAGCATATCCAGACAAATGCTACCATAATGGAGGCATTCCTCTTTTTTGATTTTGCATTGTAAAGCAGAGGTCTGGTAACGGCCCAGTATTTGTCCACAGATATGATGCACAAATTCAAGATTGAAGCGGTACAGCACATGACATCGCATGACATCCAAAAATGACAGAACAGCCATCCGAAGGACCATTGGCCCTGTACTTCGTACGCCAATGCGAATGGCATCACCAGCACCGCCACAGTTAGATCTGCTACTGCTAAACTTGATAGCAAAAAATTAGTCACATTGTGTAGCGTCGAAAGCTGACAACCGCGATTAAGACAAGGATATTGCCTATAAGCGTCAGGAGAATGATAAAACCCAGAATAACTCCTGCAATAATCGGCTGTGATTGCAATTCACTGGTTGCGTAATTCGATGTGCAGTTAAATGATCCATTGGAATAATTGCTCACTTGGTAAACCATATCGGTGTACTTCTTCTGATCGATATTAACGATTCTTTGTGACTTTGGCTCTTTAGTTGAACACATCAGGAATGTTTAGACCAAATGAGATCATTTTTGAAAGAATAAAGACTCCTCAGTGACGTTTTCGGTTGATCAGACACATTGAGAACCAATAAATAAATGAAGTCTACGCTTGCGCAACAGAAGTGAATCTCCCTAGAGATAAGAAAGTTATTTTTTGCACTGCATAAAAACTTTGAAATGCTACTCAACGTTCAAGTTTACTGTTTTCTTCAGTTTATAAAACAATGAATGATATGGAAATTATTTGGTTGTGTACTCTCTAGAGTTAGAGAGGATGATCCATTCTGTGAATTATCGTATACATAATCCTACATTTAAATGCCAGAGAGGAAAATTTTTACGAAAGAGAAAATGTTTCTTAGTATTGCCAGTTCCTCTTTTGCCAAGTATGAAGTTTTTTTGGAAATGTCGTAAAATAACACAGATATTTAAATATCACAATAATTCCTCCTAATGATCAACAATATGACGAGTACAATTTGGAAATATACTGCTTATTCGTATTGTATGATAACACTTTATTTGAAAGTTACGATAAAATTGCCTAGGAGTGATTTTTATACTTTCAGGTGAAATGCCATCATATTGATTGATCTATGAAACATGTCGCCATCGCATTGGTAACCATTGTAACCTTCCCTTTCTCTTATCGGCATGGTTCACGTAGATTCTGCATCGTAAACTATTTTATTGTTATTCAGATCAAATATTATAGTGAGCCATACTTCGCTTTAATTAGTCTGTGAGAGGTATACAAAACATATATACTCCCTTTCATACTGTTGTACTTCCAAAGCATTTTGGCAATCTATTACGTGCTTTCTTGGAATGACAATAAAGCAAAGGTTTAATTTCATGTTAGTTAAAAATCCAGAAGTCAACTTGAGACTCCCCAAGAAAAATGTCAATGTTGGGTGTAGAGTCCCTAACAAAGCGTTAATTGTGTACACACATCAAACGTGAAACCATCAAAAACCAATTACATTGTAGTTTCAATGTGCACAGTCGGCGATTGACAACCTTAGCCCTCCACGATAAGCATTTTTTCGCCTTTCTTTCCGAAATTAACAGACACACGTCTTTGGGCGGACGGCGACCGACATCGCAATAGTAAAAGTTTACCAAATATTACTGTGTCTGCTGAAATATTTTATGCTTTTGCGAAAGGGAATGATAAAATTAAAACCCAATTTTTAAAATCTTTTCGGTATAATTAAAATCGTCGTGTTATCACGATTTTTAGTTATATTTAGGAATTATACTATATAGGTGATAAATGTCAGCATTTATCGAATGTGTGTAAAGAGGAAGATAATATGATCAAATATCTGGAAGACAAATGCGGCGCCTTTTTTCTCCATCGTTTGAAGTGTTTGCTTGAAAATGGCGTCGTCATATATCAGCTGTAGCTTCCGGTATCATACAGACATATTGTCAGATTGCTCAAAAACTCTAAATCATATCGCTATCACATTGGCAACCTTTACGACCTGTCTTTTATCTTACCGACATGTATGGTAAAACTGTACGTGAATTCTCCGAAGAAGCTCTCCAAATTCTGTATTTTACACTGGTTTGTACGCATTCAGGTCAAACAGTGATCCATCTTTGCTTTTAAATGTCCAAAAAGTATATCTTCATGTGCTGATGGCGGTTGTCATTACATGTGAAAGCAAGGCTTAGCATACAGTTGTAAGCAAATGACTGCAGGGCATATCTCAATGTTTGCGGAAGTGACATTCATGTGTGACTAAACATTATATCAATAATGGACCTCATTGGCGGTATGTTGTGATCCACAAATAATCGATTCAAATTAATGAGAAATCAACAATTTAGAATTCTTGCGAAATAAAGGTAGCTTTACGTCATGTGGTTCATTAATTTTGGGGCATCGTTAAAGTACGATGAACTTTTGGGACATTTGGGACAGACTTTGGGACTCAAAATCTAACCTTTCTTTACTATTCTACATTGTGTGCGGACTTTTGTCGAGTAAATAGAATTTTTGCCATCCTGAACGTTGCCCAAAAAAGTTAATCTTTTAATCTCCTCGTTATTTTAACTTTCGTTGAAGACTGTGGCACTTTGAAGATTTCTTGAGCATAGCATGGTCTTATGTTTAAAAAACTTTTGTTAGTCGATTTGTGTGTAGGCCTATTAATAATCGTTCGTCAGAAGGTTAGAAACGAGTGCACACAACTTTGAGGAATGTAGTTTGGGAGCTAGAAATTGCCGTCCAGTTTACTTCATTTTAAACGCCACAACTATCACGTGAGTTTTAAACAATTCAATTTACAAATCTCAGACGTTTAATCATTAGACCTTTTAAACAGTAGCCGCCAAAGTAACGCCCTGTAATCAAAGTTCAGGTAAAATCATCATTCGTAAAGTGAATCATCGCCTGTAATTATTGAATAAACTCGTATCAAGTTTCTGTTATTATAAATGTAAAGTCATAAAGCGAATGACAGCAGTGATAGGTTTTCACCTGTCTAATAACTACGTTACAGGAAGATTATACCTAGAGTTTGCTATTTGTTGTATTAATGACATTTCTATTATTACCCTTAAAAATGGTTTGTTCAACTGCACACTCTGTGTTAGATCAAATAGCGTAGGCCTAGTCATAGACCCTATTTTAGGGTCTATTGGCTTATGAAAGTAAATTAAATTGTCTTGTTGCGGAATAAAATGTAAATCAATGGTGATATAAAATCCCCCTCTGCCTTAAACCTACACAGGTGTTCAGCAATCATACAGTCCAAGACTCTAAATGTATCACCTAATGGGGACGGGCAGTTAGAATATGGATCATGTGAATAGCGGGGCTAATGATTCTTTCTGTAAGTGGTAACTCAATGAGAAGCGAAAGAATATTATGGTGAAAGATATAACATAAAGTTACAGATATTGCAAACATGTCATGATGCACAGAATATTTCACATGAAAAAGTACTTTTATAATAATTGTTTATTTGTTTATAGCGACTCTCTGCTTGAGCATTTTATCTATCATGATAATCTTGTAATGAGATCAGTTCTGTACAGTGTGTCATTGTCCAAGAGTTGAAGGGAAACTTTTGAGAATCAGTCACCTAGAGGTGTATTGATTACTTTCAGTTGATGAACAAATAACAAACGAGAATGTAATTGATGAGTACAGAAAGTGTATCATTATGTTGTTTTACGGTTTGTCTCTTGTTCTGATTTATCACGTGGTTCTGTGACAGCTGTAACTTTAAATTGACACGATCGACGTCAGAGTTTTGCTTATTTGTTCGTTTTATTCCGCTTGTTCTGAGACTTCGACATATCATAAAGACAAAATGCCATTTATAATATGTGTGTGTGTGTGTGTGTGTGTGTGTGTGTACAATATAATATAATATATCTATATCTATATCTATCTATATCTATATCTATATATATATATATATATATATATATATATATATATATATATATATATATATATATAAATACTGGTTGTGGTATCAAAGCGGGACGATAGAAGGTTTGGCAACAGCTTTCAGTAGCCCTACGTCTCCTTCCTTTTTAGGTGTTTGGGATTGTCGCACATAGAAGAGTCTGACGAAATGCCCTTCGACTATCATTAAAAAAATTAATCCTGCTTATTTGCTAGTATCACTTTCTACTCTCCCAACTTAGACCTTATCGGAAAATCTCCCCACTACGAAAGTGCCCATTATTTTTTCCATCCCCGAAGGAACTCGCCGGGCCCAATCAGTTTGCAGTCCCAGTTTGCGGTTTGAGCTACCTTTACATACATACATGCTCAGCTTTGGACAAACCCATTTCTGAATTAGAAATTCAAAAAGCCATCAGTACTTTAAAGAA
>LD390441.1:0-28385 GCA_001465055.1 Ptychodera flava
AGCTGCCCATACACAGTTGCCCATATGGCCAGGTTTATGAGATTGTTTTCAAGCAATGGCGGCAGACCGTACGGGGCTCTGGATATGAACCTACCGCCGGTGTAGCTGTAATAACTGTTGCGTTGTTTTTAGTGCCCACGGACGAAGTCCTGGGGGAGTTATAGGTTTGGTCATGTCAGTCCGTCCGTCCGTCCGTTCACGCAGATATCTCAGACATGCCCTAATCAATTTCTTTCAATCTTTGCACAAGAATAGTACCCAACCCCATACAGATGCATGTCGATTTGTTTCACAATGCGATCGAATTTGGCCGTGTTAGAGGACCTTTTAGTTTATACCTCCATAGACTCCCATGTATAAGGCAGTTCTCCATAGACTCCCATGTATAATGCCAAGAAAAATAAAAATTTAGTTTCTCATCGTATTCATATTGCCTAAAGGATGCAGTGACACAGTTTTCAGTCCCCACGGATAAAGTCCAGGGGGCTTATAGATTGGGTCATATCCGTCCGTGAGTCCATCAGTGAGTCCATCGGTTCACGCAGATATCTCAGACATTTTGACAAAATATCATGTGACCTTGGTAACCTTTGACCTCAAATATACATTATTGTCCATAACTCAGTAACCACAATTGCTAAACCTTTCATATTTGGTATGATGGGACACCTTATGACGCCACATATTGTACCCCATTAATTATGCGCATATCTAATTTTGAGCGAGCCAATGGGAGCTAGAGGTCTGATTTTTGGTATATAGGGATAAGTTAACAATATAATTTGTTTGACGAAACGTCACGTGACCTCAATGACCTTTGACCTCAAATATACATATTTGTCCACAACTCAGTAACCACAATAGACATCAAATCAGGTCCAATAATGTTATCATTCAAGGTAAACTGTGAAATTTACCAGGTCCAAGGAACATATAGATGATGACAAAGGCAATGGGGCCATCTTGAACCACGAAATAGTGGTGGTACCAGGTGTCCGGAATGGGTAAGCGTACCCTGCCAGCTAGCCGCACCCGTCAAGATTGACCCAAAGTGACAAATTCATTGTTATTTGGTGAATTCACCAAATTACTTTTGTGAGTCAAAATTTGGTATGCTGTCACTCATCATTTGAGATTCGGATAGTTTTCAATCGGATTCGAACCCACAACATACGGCATCAGTCGCCTAGCTGGGAGGCCACAGACAGAACCAGTCGGCTAAATCTCCACTCCCAAAAAGAGTGGTTCAATAGCCGGCTAAGAAACAGACAGGTCATATTTTGATACAACATCTCCGTATCTACCGTAGAACTTCTTAAATGATTTCACTAATCTACTTTCTGAGAATCCTTGCCTCACTAACTTTTGAGCTAATAGGCTGTGTCTCACTCGAAAGTCTTCATATGAATCGCATGCTCTACTGTATCTGAGGAGTTGTGAAATATACACACCATAAGCTGGAGATGATGGTATATTGCTCGACAAAAAGGGAAAGTTTATGATTTCAAAATTGAAATCGTCTGTTTTGTCATACAGCTTAGTATATAGTGTATTATGTCTAATTTCAAACAATACATCTAGGTATGATGCCGAGTCCACACTTTCAGTTGTTTCTTTTATTTCTAAATCATCTGGGTAGATGTGGTGTAGATAATTGCTACACCATTCATATTTGGTATAATAGGACACCTTATGACACCACATATTGTACCTCATTAATTATGCGTATATCTAATTTTGAGCGAGCCAATAGAGCGAGAGGTCTGATTTTTGGTATCTAGGCATAACTTAGCAATAGAATTATTTTGACAAAATGTCACGTGACCTCAATGACCTTTGACCTCAAATATATAT
Source organism: Ptychodera flava (assembly GCA_001465055.1). Classification (NCBI taxonomy): domain Eukaryota; kingdom Metazoa; phylum Hemichordata; class Enteropneusta; family Ptychoderidae; genus Ptychodera; species Ptychodera flava. The sequence continues at coordinate 1,855 of LD390441.1, forward strand.
ATTTGTCCACAACTCAGTAACCACAAGTGCTACACCCTTCATATTTGGTATGTTGCACGTCCTGTTCCTCATTAATTATGCGCATATCTAATTCTGAGCCAGCCAATAGAGCTAGAGGTCTGATTTTTGGTATATAGGGATAACTTAGCAATACAATTTTTTTGACAAAATATCACGTGACTTCGATGATCTTTGACCTTGAATATACGTATATGTCCATAACTCAGTAACCACAAGTGCTACACCCTTCATATTTGGTATGTTGCACGTCCTGTTCCTCATTAATTATGCGCATATCTAATTCTTAGCCAGCCAATAGAGCTAGAGGTCTGATTTTTGGTATATAGGGAAAACTTAGCATTACAATTTTTTTGACATAATGTCATGTGACCTCGATGACCTTTGACCTTAAATATGAGTATATGTCCATAACTGAGTAACCACAAGTGCTACAGCATTCATATTTGGTAAGATGGGAGACCTTATGACACCACATCCTGTACCTTATTAATTATGCGCATATCTAATTCTGAGCCGGCCAATAGAGCTGGAGGTCTGATTTTTGGTATATAGGGATACCTTAGCAATACAATTTTTTTGACATGTCACGTGACCTTCATGACCTTTGACCTTGAATATATGTATATGTCCATAACTCAGTAACCACAAGTGCCCCACCCTTCATATTTGGTATGATGGAAGACCTTACAGTGATCTCTTTCAAGTTTGCAAAAGATATTTGGATTGGTCATGTAATTTCAAAAATTTTTCTTCTCCAGAACCAACACATCGATTGAGCTGTAATTGTATTCCTGTCATCCTTAGAGTGATCTCTTTAAAGTTTGCAGAAGACACTTGGATAGATCATGTGGTTTGGCCGCCATTTTGGATTTTGGGAAAATACCCAATCCTGGTTTTATGCTATACAAAACCTCTCACAGCCAAAGTTTAATTTAAAATTTTTGAACGATCCTTAAATTTATATTTCTCAACTGTTCACTTATACACATTTGCAAACTGCTACCATATGCAACCTTGAAAATACGTCTCTCACCATCATGCACAAATCTGATTTTTTAGAATACTGTAAATACCACACGTTTACTTCCATAACGCAATCCATATTATAAAGTCTATGAATTCATATATCAAGTTCAGTGTATGAGATAATAGAACAGGGACTGTTTCGGACGATCCTTGATGAGAGAAAGTCACTGCTTGTAAAGTATGCATTAAGTACATAGCAGGAGAAAAGATTGGATGTCAACTGATTGAGCCTTGACTAACGATGAGATTTTCACTTCATATATTAAACTTGGCGGACAGCCATATTATTAAGACTTGCAAGAATACTAACAGCACAAACTTTATTACATAAATGAGTAAAAGTTCTTTAATACCAACAATATACCATTTTATTAACAATTAATTCTACTTGAAGATTCATAATACCGTACTAATAAAAAGTACAAAACAGATGACATAAACTCTTCCTCACAGTAGACAATCATTGAGTAGCTAATAATAAACAAGACTGCAGAAAGTCATATTGCACTGTTCCAATGGCTGTAACAATTCTGACCATGAATGTTATCTCTTAAGTCAGTTCCTGTATAAGCAATAAACTACACCAAGCAACAGTATACAACAAAATTTTGAACAGTTCATGACATAAATGCACGAGAGATGTGAGTGCATATCTGATGTGATGTGGTCAAAACCCTTTGGTACACCGTTGCTGGATGTGATTTATTACTAATATACTATCACAGTATATTGAAACTCTGGCATGGAATGTCAAAAATGATTTCTACTTTTGTTGAAAGCCTGCAAATGTGCCAACTGTGTTATATCATGAATATACCAGTTCTTTCTATGTGTTGACTAATAAGATAGCTGCATTTGTGCCATCAATATACTTGTATGGTATAACTTGATATATAATATCGCCATGGTATTCAGCCTTTGGAAACTGTACAAAAGCACACACTTAGTATCAAGTCACACAGCCTGTTTGAACTCATCAAAACATTATGTGGCATTATCTTCCTGTAGCTTTAGCCATGCTCTAGATAGTCTTGCTTTCCAGACTTTGTTTGCTGCATTGATGCAATTTAAACAATAAACAGAAAGTGCACCATTGGCAGAACCGGGGTGGCTGTCAAGTTGAAAAGCAAAGCAACTGATGGTGTGGAGACAACCAATTCATCTCACTGTGATAATGTGAACTGGGCAGGCATAGCACAATATTCAAATACTATACATCACTGTGCCCAGGTTGAATATTCATTTATAACTAAAGCCAAAAGAAATGTACATGTCAGGTTGACTCCAGCAGCATAAGTCATGCGACATTGTGATTTCATATCAGTTACAGCCTACATGTACTTGTTAAGACTACCATCAAAGTTGAAGCCTTCCTTGAAGATATACATAGACCATAAAGCATGGTTATATATCATAACTTGACAAAAAACTGCGAAACATATAGTAAACATCAACTCTCAACAGAAAATTGACTTTGTTTTGAACTGTCGTGATCCTTTGAAGTACATGTTCACAAAATACATGTGACTCTGCCATAGCACATTTACAAAACTTACATCATCAGTTCTGTTGCTGAAGTTTTAAAATTCCTGGAACCTTGGATGGTTTCAGACTTTCACAACAAACACTACAGAACATAAAGAGTCATTGATAATCCAATATCATGTGACAAAACTGTTACAATGCTCTACAAAAATGACGTCTTTCAAAGGCAACACACAATCACATAACTGACACCAGGCTAAGATGTGCACCACTTGAAAGACGCACTATAAACCAGCTGTCTTTAAAGAAGCAATACCCAAGTGACCATAGAATGTACTTAATTGATGAACATTCTGCAAATTATTTCATGATAGGGTGTAGTATGTCACAGTTTCCTGATCTCCTTATATTGAAGCAGTGACTCAGTGACACTTATAAACATCAAGTGGCAGTTTCCATCTCATGTTCTGTTTCACTGTCATATAGCATCGACCTTCTACTGTAGTCACACTGGATGTGATGTTGTAATTCTTCTTTATATGTATCGTACCAGAACTTTCCACAACCGGCCAACAAGTTTTTCCTCACAATTAAAAGGCAATTACTTCAATGTGCTTGTCTCTCAGACACTTTAACAACAGTTTTTCTCAGCAACAATCAATTGCTTTATTCAATCTTGCTGTACAGCTCCATTTATTAGTTGAACTAGCTATGGTGCTTGTCCAGTGTGAGCAATCTTCCAGTGTGTGAATAACTTTAGGGAATCCCTGGAAGTCTTCATCACTTGTGATGAATAAGTGATACATCACTTATTTTGTTACAGTAACTTGTTTCAGTTGTGATGAGTTTCTTGACACTGTGAGATTTTTCTAGTTCTCTGTTGTTGTTACAAGCACCTTGTCATGAATATGGAAAATGGTTTTGTTAATTGTCTCAATTGTCTCTCTATTACATTGGTGGGTATAAGTATCCTAAGATATGATATTGGTAGTCTCCACACCTCGCTGCTTTGCAACTCGCTCTTGTCAAAATGAATCTTGATGCTAAAGTCACACTCCAAACTGCTTGCAGTACACTTTGCTATGATATTATGTCAAAGCAATGCTGCCAAAGTCTGCAAGGCAAGACGATGCTCTAGCCAGTTGCAACATGTACAAATATTAACACTGGTACACATTTTTCTCATTAAAGGAAGTTTAACATTTGTAATCACACCCCGAACGGTGTCCGTGGGGACTAATAAATAACTAAATAATTCTACAATCAACAATGCAAAAGAATATTGTAAACTTAGAACTTTCATAAAGTATGTACAGGTATCGTTAAGTAATACAGGGCTTTCAGGTCAAATACATAAAAATCACATAACAAATGTAATATATTGGCATTCACATATTAGAATTCTCAAGTCAGCCATAGCCATATCTGAAAATGTAATTTTATTATCAAGTGCTTAACCTATAGAAAAGAAGGTGGTCAGTTTCAATCAACTGGGGATGACAAGACTTTCCATATAATATTTCTGCAATTATCCACCACATTTTATTACCAAGTAAGCTGTAACCTCCCTCAGCCTAACAATTTGTTTATCTTTTTCTCTGATAATTTTTTTGAAGATTCCAGTCTGATGCAAACTGACCATCCCATACATTACATACTTTATGAATGTCCTATAAAAAAAAAGTAAAAAAAAAATTCAGTAAATAAATAAAAAAATGGGAGGCCGTCTCACTTCCCCCTCCTAAAGCTCCCGCTGCAGAGAGCTTGCTGATTTAGACGGGCAAAACTTAAATGATTTGAATCCTAATAGCTTCATGACAACTGAAATATCTTGGTATAACTTCAACCTTCACACTGTCAATGTCTTTGACATAAACATGGTCAATCAATGTGCCAAGTTCTGTTGTTTCTTGATACACATATTGCTTGAAACCATACTCTTCCATAAAAGTGACTGTTGACTTTGAATCAAATATATTTTCATTAAAATCACCCATTATTATTGTACCTCCTTTATATTTCTCCATTTCTTTTATCAAAACGACTAAAAATTTTCTGAATGTATGTGCAATATATGATGCTGGTCTGTATACAATGGCCACTTTCACATTTTCATCTTTCAAACAAAATGTTATACATTCTAAATTACAGATACTTGGATGCAAAATTTCACAACAACTTGATGTTTTCCAATACACTCCAACACCACCATGGCACTGACACTGCAAACTGGCAGTATTCTTGATGTAATGGTTATAAGATTTACTTCTTGGTTGATGATTAAATGTAAACTCATCTAATCCAACATCAAATTCCTGCTGATCCTGACACAACCATGTTTCTGTCAAACAAATACAGTCAGACTCCATAAACAGACTATCATTACGAATATCTTAAACATGACTACACAGCCCTTGTATGTTATGCAGTATCAAGGAGAAAGAAAAACCTTCTTCAGATGTTAAACATGACTCACTGAGAGTCAAAGTCAGAGTCACACAAGTTCAACAGACATCATTTCCAGTATTTCGTGTACAAGAACTCATACATTAGCTACCACTTGCAATGTGGACTTGTAAACACACCTTATTAAATTTCTTTGCTTACTATAGGATATAGCTCTTAAAATTAAATAATAAATATAAATAAATAACTAAATAACTCTACAGCCAACAAATGCAAAAGAATATTGCAAACTTGGAACATTCATAAAGTATGTACATGTATTGTTAAGTAATACAGGGCTCTAAATTACTGGCTATAGAGGCCACCACTTTTCCAGTTTGGGCCAGCTATTTCAAACATCAGTAGTCTTTTCCGTTTTGAATCATCTATTTCAAGAAGCAGTCGTTCAATTTGGAGCAGTAGAATATCTACCTTTTTGACGGCACACATACTACAGACAAAATCTGTTTTAATTGTATGCAGGTCATTGTGAAAAGATCAATGGCTTGTGGACTCGGACACTCCCATGTCTCACTCATTAAGAGTAATACAAACTCATTTTTCAGATATCAATGCAGTAGGTGATCTATAGAAGTTCATCCAGAATGTACAGTGGCTGCATTGCAACAAAACTATTGTGAATATACAACAGTTTTGCATCATCAATTATTAGTGACTAATCTTTGTCAACATTGATTGTAATAAAATAAACATTAGAGTACTATACTGCAGCAACCACAATACTTTCTCACTATAGATCACCTAAATAAATTTGTTAGCGTTAAACCAGTTGAAACTGAATTTCCTTGCATTAAAATGATTATTGGACCAGTTTCATGTCATATTCAAACAAAATCTCCTTTGTAGTCCAGTTACATCTAGTCTTATGGGAACATCAGCCAGGTCAAGAAGTTTCTGTATTTCATTAGAGTATCTATAGCAACTTATGGCAACATCTAAATGAAAGCATTTCTTTTAGGTCAAATATATAAAAATCACATAACAAATACAATATTTGCATGCACTTATTTCAATTCTTAAGTCAGTCATAGCCATATCTCTTAACTTCATTTTTCATCATAGTCCTTAACTTATATATGTAGGAAGGAGGTCAGTTTCCATCTACGGGTATGAAAATACTTTCTATAAAATATTTCTTAAATTATCCTCCACATTGTATTACCAAATAAGCTGTAACCTCCCTAACCCTAACAATTTTTTTTCTGTTTTTGAAGATTCCCCTGTCTGATGCAAAGTGACCACCCCATACATTACATACTTTATGAATGTCCTGTAAATAAAAAATAAATAAAATAAATAAATAAACAAATATATAAATGAAATAAATAAATAAAATAAATAAAAAAATAAACAAAAAAATTGGGAGGCCGTCTAGCACCAAACTCCCAAAGCTCCCGCTGCAGAGAGCTTGCTCATTGGGACGGCAACAATTCAACAAATTTGAATCCTAATAGCTTCATGAAAGCTGAAATATCTTGGTATAACTTCAACTTTTACACTGTCAATACCTTTCACATAAACGTGGTCAATCAATGTGCCCTGTTCTGTGGTTTCTTGATAGACATATTGCTTGAAGCCATGTTCTTCCATTAAAGCAACTGTTGATCTTGAAAGAAATAAGTTTTCATTAAAATCACCCATTATTATTGTATGTTTATATTTGTCCATTTCTTTTATCAAAAGTACTAAGAATTTTCTAAATGTAGGGGCACTATATGATGCTGGTCTGTATACAATGGCCACTTTCACATTTACATCTTTCAAACAAAATGTTATACATTCCAAATTAGAGATACCTGGATGCAAAATTTCACATGACATTGATGTTTTCCAATAAACTCCAACACCACCATGGCACTGCGAGTGCAAGCTTGCAGTATTCTTGTTATATTGGTCATATGATTTACTTCTTGGTTGATGATTAAATGTAAACTCATCTAATTCCAGATCAAAGTGCTGTTGATCATCAGGTAACCATGTTTCTGTCAAACAAATACAGTCAGACTCCATAAATAGACTATCATTACGAATATCTTCAATATGTGAGCACAGCCCTTGTATGTTATGCAATATCAAGGAGCAGGAAAAACGTTCCTCAAATGTTAAATCTGGCTCACTGAGAAATGGTGGCATTTCAGCAATGGCATTTGTAATTTTTTCATTACAATATATTGAAGATGGTTGGAAATCTTCAATGACAAGTCCATCCAATGATGTCACTCTACTTAAAGCTACATAAGCTTGTCCAGCTGCAAACATTTTTTTCAAGTTAACAACTGTTTTTTCTTTCGTCACTCCCTGGATTTTATGGACAGTGCACGCCCAGGCTAGTCTCACTGGGAATTGTTTCCTAATTCCGCCGTTGTGTGCGACAGTAACTTCATGTGGTTCAATAGGGGTGCTATTTTCTTCCATATCTGATGGTATCACTTTTTTTCTCCGTAAATTTACACCAACTTTTGCATCATCGAATACAACAAACACTGTTGATGGAAAGCGTTGACTAGTGGTAAATGCAATGTGAGACACAGTTCCAAAGACACCATTTACTAGTCCATCAGATATGTCGATATTGTGGGTCAGTTGCACTCGGGCACCAATGGCAATTGTAAGAGTCTTTGCCAAATCCTTTCTGTATACTTTGGCATGATGTCCATCTATTTTTTCCATTTTCCCACTTGTAGCATTTCTACTGTAATCTTCAGCCTCAATGCACACAGGATCTGTACACAAAGAATGAAGCATTGTAACATTGCAATTATTCACTTCAGCATTTGTACCAAATATGTGAATAGCGTGAGATTTCTCACCAGTTACACGGCTTTGCAGCATCTCAAAATCCTTTGGTTTCAATTCCTCACTTTTCTTTTTAACCCTCAATCGATTCAGTGTCTCTGCAAATTCATACTCTTTCTGTCTCATAATTTCTGTCAATTCTACAATGCGGAAGTTATCTGTCCATAAACTAACTGCTTCATTGTCAATACACAATGGATTGCCTTTTACAGGAGGGAGTTGATAAAAATCACCTACTCCCATAACACATACATTTCCAAATGCAGTGGAATCACAAGTTTGTTTAATTTGCTTTAATCTTCCATGAACATAATGCAACAATTTGCGGTCTACCATTGAAATTTCATCGATGATTAACATTTGAAGATTTTCCAATTTACTACGAAGAGTGTTTATCTTTTCTTCACGCAGAGGCAGATATGGCAACTTTGAATCTACAGCAATTGAGAATGCACTGTGTAAAGTTGTGCCTCCAATATTAAACGCTGCAACACCTGTGGGTGCAGTTAATAGTACAGAAACATCGTCAGGTTTTGGCAATATACGTGCCAGTATTCGTGTTGCTTCATAATAAATTGTTTTGATTAAATGGCTTTTGCCAGTGCCAGCACCACCGCTAACAAATACATTAAATGCCTTTGGATTCTTGCCATTGCTTTTGTCTAAACACCATTTCCTAACTTTGTAAAACACATCAGATTGTTTCCTGTTCAATGATCGTAGCATTGCTTCAACCTTTACTCTTGGTAGTGAAGATGTGGAAACTTGTACATGACAATCACCACGTGGTTTTTGCACTAAATCAGGAATATCTGCCTCATCACAATCATCATTATCAAGGCACTTTCTACGTGATTCAAGACATTCCATTCTTTCTAATTCACTTTCTGGACATATTTCAGCCCATGCATCCTCTAATGGACCATTCATATCCAACAATTCTTCAGCCACATCAATGGCATCAGTATCTTTCTCAAATAAAGCTTTGTTGCTATCTACTATCACTTTCACCTTTTCCAAACAGCCACCTTGAAATTTCACTGCACCAGTACGATAGAAATCTTCATACTTTTCAAAAGTCTTAGGTTTCAGTTGAGATTCAACATGATAGGGCAGGAAAAGTTGCAGGATGCTTTGAAAGTACTTCTCAGGATATTTTGTTTCTGAAAATCTTGGGTATCTAATTACAGCTGGTTCAGTTCTAGATCTCTTTTGCATGTATCCTGCACCATTTTGCAACTTCACAACAGGCATCTTATGTTTCCTACTTTTTACATTGGAGATTTCTGTACTTGAAACAATTCTATATTCTGAACAAAAACTGGCAAGACACATGTCATTGAACACTTTTTTGTTTGGTCTGTTTTTATATCTATCAACAATACTTGTCATCCAGATTGATTCTTCATCAATTTGTTCTGCTTTCAATTTTTTCTGTATTGTACTGAAGGGTAAGCTCATTTTGATAGGATTTTCTCCTACAGCAATAAACTGAACTTTCCGTGAGCATTGTTTTAGTTTCAATCCACAAACTCTATATACAGCCTCCTGAGCACTTACTTCTCTATTGTGCAGATATACACTACCCAATTGTTTCAAGGCAGATTTTGCATCCAAATTGCCCTCTTTAGTAGCCTCTCTTTGAGCATGTTCCAACAGTAAACCCATTTCTCTTTCGGCTTTTGAGATGTATGAAACAATATACACAACACAGGCATAGGCATCTACAACAAACTGGATATCCATATTTGCATTCCAGCAACGAAGGAGATTAGCATTGTACTGATTGACCCAGAGGTCATTCGGCTTACGTTTTAAAACTAAACTTGTCTTCTTTGAACGTAGCGCATATGCTTTCTCAAACACATCCTGCGATATTCCAACTGCATTAAATAATGCATCCACACATTGAAATTCCTTCTTCTCGTCAGAGACAAATGCCCAAACTCTTTCTAAGATTTTTGTAGCGATCATCTTGCCAATTGCTGTATCGTCTAGCTCTACCTGTGGCACTTCAATTCCAAATTCATTGGCCAGATTTGGTACAACATTATCAGTCTCTGACTTTTCATCACCATCTTTATTTTCACTATCTACACTGTCACCTGGGCGACATATGAATGTCTCCTTGGAAGGAGGTCTTGGGAAGTTAAATCTACATGCAGTACCCTTTTTCATGCATGATTTTGAGTGCCTTTTGCTGTGTGTCTGAACTGTCTTTACAATCTCATGCAATTCCTCATCCTCATCCACAGATGGCATGTCACATGTTACATATTTGTCAACAAATCCAACAACATCTTCATCACAATCTTTGTTGACTTTTGGAGCATTTTCAACCCAAAATAAACAGTGTGTGTGTGGTGAACCACGCTGTTGAAACTCTACTCGATAAAAAAAATCTTTAATCTTTCCAATAGGGTTTGCTGGTGACTTTATGACTTCATTTAGAAAACAATTAAATCTGTGATCGAACATTCGTGCTGCAGTTACAGGATTTGCCCTCAAAATAGCACATTTCTCAGACCAGTCAAGATCACTAGCATTACGTGTATCATCTTGCTCACGAAGTATTGTTTCAACTACTTCTGTCCACCTTAGGTCGGCAGCAGAAAACGAACAAAACCATGTCGGTATACCCAACTGTCTTATCATTGCAAACAAGTCTTTCTGTGTTGCCTGCCAATAAGGAGGGGTTCCTCTGATTGGCTTCAGAAATTTGTAACCTTCATCACACTTCAAAATTTCCTTCAATGACTCTTTGTTTGTTAGAACATCACTGGTCACTTTTTTACCACAAGCATGAGCACTTCCCTTCCTCAAAGCGATTGACACATTTGACACAACCTGTTCTACTTCTGCAAGATACTGTGCATAAAATATGTAATCTATGTTCTTTGCAAACCTGTTACTAGCATTCATTAAACGACTTTGCAGGTATCGACCTAATGTTATCTTAACCTCTCGATCATCATGAAATGTTGGTGAGCCAGTTGGAAACAAAACAGGAAAGCATTTCGCTTCATTACATGCATCCATCAAAAGTCTAACAGGAGCATTATCCTCTGCAGGTGCAACACAAACAATATTCTCAAAGTGATAATCAAGAATATCTTGACCTATATCAACTGGTTGAAAGCAGGTGTCAACAAACATTCCATGACTATCTTGATCTGGTTCATTTTCACTGTCTGTATCTGACAACTCATCATCTTCATCGGAATCTGAATTATCTTCTTTCTGTTTTTCAAGTGTGTTTTCCCAATCCACATTAAATTTTATATCCCTGTACAACTTGTTATTCCTCTGCAGGTATTCCAAAGCATTCTTTACATGACCCTTCTTCACAAACTGATACTGGTAACAACCTTTATAACTAAGTTTACGTTTCAGTTTCACCTTTATCATCTGATCATCTGTCTCACATCGAGGCAACATACTAGTAGCCTTCTCAATATTAGAAGGGACACATATTACAGGTCCATGAACACCATTTTGTCCACCTTTAGGTAAAGCTAACATTTTCATAAATGGAATGTGTAATGCAATCAAGTGTTGCTCTAAACCATTCAGGCAATTTAGTTCATATGGGATTGGCTTTACTTCAAGATTGTTTGCAACAGCTTGAGCTGGCATTTGTCCCTGTAAAAGCTTGTTGTGGCATGTGTAACATATCCACAATTTACTGGCTGCACTATTCTTAATTGGACAATCTTCATTACATAAATGGCTACATTTATGCACATATTCATCCCTTATACATTTATCAGCAATAATCTTACAAATACCTGCTTTCGAATAATATGTCTCTTTTGTACACAGCAGTACTTGCTTTCTAAATAGCCGTCTATTACAAACAGAGCAAACACAATTTGGAACATTAGACAATTCTTTTCTGAAAGCAAAAATAACATGTTCTATATTTTCAGACTTAAGTCTAGCATTTAGCCTATTTGTCTTACTTTTATCCAATACATGTTGTTTAAAATCTGGATTTTCTTTATACTGACCAACAAATCTAGCTATCCATGCTTGTTTGAATTCAAAATCTTGCTGATACCTTTCTTTGAAGTGTGATACACACTGAGCTTTCTTAGCTTCTCTGAACTCATGGTCTTCTTTATACTTTGCTGACAACTGTGATTTCTTTGTTTCTCTGAATTCTGCATCTTGCTGGTATCTTTCTGAAAATTGTGATTTCTTTTTTTCTCTGAATTCTACATCTTGCTGATATCTTTGTGAAATTTGTGATTTCTTTGTTTCTCTGAATTCTTCATCTTGCTGATATCGTTCTGAAAATTGCGATTTCTTTGTTTCTCTGAATTCTATATCTTGCTGATATCTTTGTGAAATTTGTGATTTTTTTGTTTCTCTGAATTCTGCATCTTGCTGATATCTTTTCACAAATTTTGCCTTTCTGTCCTCTCGAAACTCAACATCTTGAAGATATTTTCTTGATTTTAGCTCTTTTTGACTTTCTCTGTACTCTTTATCTTCTCGATACCTTTTACGTTTCTGTTCCTTTTTCGACTGTTGGTATACCTTATCTACAGAGTATTTCATCCGACTTTCTGTCTTCTTTTTCTCACAAAATTGAGAATTTCCATGATATAGCTCATACTCTCTAGCAGCTTTACTATGTCTTACATCATAAGATATATTTGTTACACTTGTCATACTTTTTTCCAGTTCATATTTTTCTCGCCTTATTTTCTTACGCAACCTTTCACCGATACGTTTTCGTTTCCTTGATTTAACACTTTGCTCACTCTGAGGTTCATCAAGACTGTCACATAATGTCTTGACATTAATAACATCATCTCCTTCATAGTTATTACTCTCAGAAATGCAGCAGTTGAAATCTGCTGCTTGTGCCATACTACTTTCCCTGCTCAAAGTAACACTAGCAATGACATGGTCACAATTGTTTGCATAAGAACACACTCTAGAATGTGGCAACCTGACACACTTCACAAATTCATAATGATTTTCATTCAGATGATTAAGGTATATACCTTCACCAGTATCAATATTGGTCTCATTAATTAGACTACAAGAAAATTTCAGCCACTGATTTGCACTGTAAGTGTATACGTTTATGCCAAACATTTCGGCAGCGGTCAGAATTTCTGTCTCTGTTCCCCATACACCAAGCTGTTGTATTTTTGACTTACTTATGTAGTCTGAAACAGAACTGAATTCCTCCCTCATATAGCCATCATATACTTCACTATTCTGAATCATGTGATTTACAATAGCCAATCTTACTGTTTCATGATTATCCTCAGTTCCACTGATAGCATATGATAATGCTCTGAACAAACAATTGCCATCACCTTCAATTGATTTAATTTTACATGGTTCTCCCACTTCAATATTAAAAACCTTGTCAACAATGCCAACATTACCTTTATACTCTACTCCAAGTTTTACACACAACCGTTGACAGACACTTACTGTCAAAGGACAAAATGGGAAGTCAGATTCCCTTCTTTCACTTACCAATATTACATCATCACTCTTTGTATCTAGTACAATGGTACTTACTTTGCTCTCAGTACATTCCTTTTGATGTTGTTCTTTTGTAGAGTCACCATCACTGAAGCACTCTTTATTAACTCTATTGGACTGGTTTCCTACTTGTCCATGGAATGATTCCATCTCTTTTTCAATGTCTTTATGATATTCTATTGTCCTTTCCTTTTGAAATGCACCTGCATTTCTCTGGTCCTTTTCAACTTTATCATTAGTTCTGCTGTCGTTTTGGATTTCATGACTACTGATGAATGGCAACATTTCAACATTTTCACTGTCTATGTCACACTTCTTTACACGTTCATCAAACATTGCATCATTACAAATGCTCTGTTGATATACAGGATCTTTAAAGTCATCAACAATGTTCACTGAAGTATCCAGCTTCTCGTCATTACAGATTTGCTTACATGTTTGATCCTTATGAACTTTCTGAAATGTCTCATCGTTTCTCACTTGCTTAAATGTGTCATCCTTTCGGAATTGCTTATATGTCTGATCCTTACGGATTAGTTTATATTTCTGATCCTTACGGATATTGGTCCTGTTTTGGAAGAGGTCAGGATCCTCTGTGGGTTTGGTCCTGTTTTGGAAGAGGTCAGGATCCTCTATGGGTTTGGTCCTGTTTTGAAAGAGGTCAGGATCCTCTATGGGGTTGGTCCTGTTTTGGAAGAGGTCAGGATCCTCTAGGGGTATGGTCCTGTTTTTAAAGAGGTCAGGATCCTCCATAGGGCCTTTCCTGCTTTTTAAGAGGGCAGGATCCTCTTTCTTCAGGCTTCTACTCTTCTTCCAGTACTTAGTGCGGGGCATCTGCAATATATAAAAACATGTAAGTTTAATTTAATTATTAACTCATTGAAAATTGAGGTTTATACTGGCTTCATTTTCAAGCGTCTCTCACTTCTGAGCCAACACAAGACTAGATTCTCTCACATTGATATCACAATGTTAAATTTCAGTTTACATTGTTATTTCATCAATGAATTTTGTATACACAATATTTGGCAAATTAAACTCTGAAACAAAAGAACAGAGTACAATGTCCACATCCATAATACATGGATCAAAGTATGGATACCAAAACCAAGACTCATCCATATACATTATATACACCAATACAAACTGAATATGCATACAGACATACATTCATGTACATCCAATCATGCATCTATAATGCATGTATACTATACATCCATATATGCACACATACTTTCATGTGTGCATTCATTCATACCCATATACAAAAATACATGTACATGCATACATATATATGGACATCCATACACACATTCATAGATATTCATGCACACACACACAAAGACATACATATATACACACAAACATCAATATATACATAGATACATACAATAATACATGAACTACAATATATGCTTATACACATGTATTCATGTATATTATACATCAATACATCTATCCATACATACATATATATATATATACATACATACATACATACATATATACATACATACATGTGCACACATTCATACATGTACACGTCTAATTGCATTTTACATCCATCCAGGTATATATATATATATATATATATATATATATATATATATATATATATATATATATGTACATATATGTATATATATATATAAAATAGGCATATATATAAAATAGGCATCTCCATCTATACATATATACAATATATCTATATATCAATATCTATACAGTATATAGACATATATAGTTGTATGTATACATATAATCACACATGCATTTATACATATATACAAGCATGACAACAATAATTATATTTATAATGCATGCCTGCATATTACACACACCATACACGCACCCTTGCTTGCTTGTATGCATGCAAGCATGTACATAATGGTATATATGTATATACATACATACATATTCATGCATGCATATATTTATAAATTCATCCACATATATACATTCATCCCATCCATCCATACATGCTGGCATACCTACATATATACATAAAGGCAAACATTAATGCATGCATGCATGCGTGTGTAGCTTCATATGATTGTACGTACGTGTGTGTGTACACATGTACATACAAACAAACATACATACATATGCACTTATGTACATACGTCCATACATACATACATATATACATATGTTCATACATACATACATTAATACATACGCACGTACATACGTATGTGTGCGTGTTTCTGCATGCGAATGTACGTACATACATACGTACGTACATGCATACGTATATACATACATATGTACGAACGTAAATACATATGTACATTCATACATACATACATACATATGTACGTATATACATATGTACATACATAAATACATTATAGATATACATAGTTGTATGCATACATATAATCACACTTGCATTTATACATACATAAATGTATGACATCCATTCATGTATTTATAATGCATGCATGAATATTACACACACCCATACGTGCAAACCTGCATTCCTTGTATGCATAAATGCATGTACACAATGGTATATATGTACATACATACATATTCATGCATGCACATATTCATAAATTCATCCACACATATACATTCATCCCATCCATCCAGACATACCAGACATTAATGGATGCATGCATGTGTGTATCTGCATGTACATACGTACATACATACATACGTACACACATAAATACATAGGTATGTACATACGTATGCGTGTGTGTGTCTGCATGCGAATGTACACACATACATACCGGTACGTACATACATAAATACATATATACGTACATACATACATACTTGCAACATATATACATACATACATACATACGTTTCATGTTTCACAAACCTTTTAACTAATTTGTAGTTTATCGAGTAAACACTTGTACTTAATATGAATAATAGACAATCTTCATGTTTTTTTATTTACTTTTATTCAAACAATAATGTCTTCTGCTTAAACTGAAAATGTTAGACTTTTTGTTATCAACACTGCATGCTTCCCTTATCAAGCAATTTTCTATAACTTGTTTTGCTATACATATAGCACCTTCTTTCATTGCCATAGCCCTGAGTGATCCTTACATCCTGGCATTTTTGGTGGTATCACTGTGCTTCTCTGAGTTCAAGTTCTGCAACAGTCAACCATATTACTCACTTTGTGCGCTCTAACTCAACCCAAAACCACAATATGAATTTTCTGTTACAAAAGGGAGAAAAGTTGAACGTTGGGTGATGCCATACACAACAAAAATATCAGGATGTAAGGTCATTTAGGGACCACATATACAAACATACATACACATACAGACAGACATACATAAAGACACACCTACATTCATACAGACATACAAGCAGAATACAGGGCTTGAAATTACTGGTAGTTCCACATCCACATACTGCCAACTTTTCTCATGGGCTACCAAAATCCATGAAATGCCAGCCCAAAAGGACTATACCAAATCCTGGGACCTGAAATTCAGTCAGCACTTGGCATGTCAAGTCCTGGGCGGAACAAGAATACTCATATTTTCATTGGGGTTCTAACACCCCAATTACAAATATCTACCAATTACTTTTGAAAATCTGACCCACTGTTAGGGACTTCTTTGACAAATTTTGAGAATTTTCACCAGAATTCTGTTAGATGTGATGGTTTTTCCAGCCACACTACATTTCCTTTGTTATGTTCAGGGGTTTTTCTGATGAAAAGTCAACCCATCTTTAGGGATTTGTTTGTGAAAAAGTAACCCATTCAGGCAGCACATTCCCATATACATTTGTATGAGAGTACACCACCAGCCCTGACATATATACATTGATAAATACAAACATAATGGTACATGTATACATACATACTCCTACCCAAGTTGATCTCAAAAACACATAAGTTAGGACAGTATAATGCATCGTTACAGTTTGTAGAATTACTTGTAGGATCAGAGAACCATCAAGGATATCACACATTGCGATACTGAAGTTTCCATAATAGCATTATAAGGAAAATGCCACATTTATACCATGGTCTACTTCCACCGTCTTGTGATACAAATATAGCCTTAAAACACTTTTACAATGACTGACAAAAACACGCAATTTATTCTGAAAGGTATTAAGTTTATTCCCCTACAATTCAATATCCACCCGCCAACCTCCTTCACATTGTGTGAAACAACAGATGTTGCAGTATGACCTTGACTATTTGTGGATGCTAACATGGACAAATACAGATTTTGCATTGAAGTAATCTCATTAATGATGTGTGATCAATAAAAGTAGGAGCACTATAATTTCTTGTGAAAACAAATTTATATATTCTCTTTTATGCATTGTCAACATCAACAATAAAATAGGACGTTCACCATGCCTATTCTAAAAATACAGTACTGCGAATTTATAAACCAGAAAAATACTCAAAGTACTTTTCCATCAATGCTTTTCCCATGGAAGAAATCTTTTCATGAAAATTGTCTCAGAATCAATCACACCCATTCACATATCACCTTTTTTAATCCATTGAATTTACTTTCTTTTGACTGAACTATGCACTAATTTTCTAGAAATAACAATAGTACAACAGATTTTTCTATCAATCTCCCCTTTGACTCCTACTGGAGAATGACAATGTGTTATTTTACTGCACATACATCCTTAACGGTATTGTCTGCTTACTATTCATACCAAGAAAACACCTGTTTTCATGACAATCAAACATTACAATGGAAATATTACTATATGTACATAAACATCATCAGTACCACACTCCAAACAGTGGGGATGTTTGTACTTCTGTTTGACTCACACCCTCCCTTTGAACATTGCCAGTAGACTAGCAATTTTGCATAACAACAGGCAAACTTACCGTAACAAATACTAATAACGATAAAATAACCACTGATTCCATTGTCGGATGGTTAGGCCAGGTTACATCAATATTTTGCAAAAACATTGTATTACTTCACACAAGTCAGACTTTGCTCTTTATACAGTGTAGTATAATGGTATGAGAAGCCCTGACATGTCACAAGTAACACAGAAGTGTATCTCAACAGTTCCCATCCTATAAGATAAGCAAGCACCACTACCACACACATGCATCGGCCTGACAGTGGGCTTTCTCATTGTCACCCTAGTGATAACCCAGCATCAGTGTTAAATTTAGCCTTCCCTTTCTCCAACTTTCTGCTCTATTGTTAACAGATGGGATGGTAGCATAGTGCCCTTGACATTATAGAGACTAGAGGAGTGACCTCATGCTAGCCCACTATGAACTACTGTTCTCAGTCAGTGAGTACTCTTCAGATATAGATGTACTATACCTGTAGTTCATGCCCATATACAGGACTGTGAAAAATAACGTGTGACAGGTCAGATCATTTTTGTACATCTTGTATGTGTTTATACACAACCAGTGTTCGCGATGACTTTTTTCTCATCGCGTACGGCATACGCATTAGTCTGCTAAAATTGCGTACTGGCTGGATTTGAGTGCGTAATTTCACTTCTGCACTCGATTGATGAAAAAACTGACTGCAAAATACAATGTGCCGTTGAATAAACCTACACTACATATTCTGATTGTATGATGTAACATTATTTTAATGAAAACAGATTAACGAACAACTTGAACAATGTTGAAACGTAACAGCGAAGGGTATACATGCGTCCGTCAAAACATATCAGGCAACCCACAAGTTAGAGTTATGGCAGACACTTCTGCAGTGTTCAAAATTTATCGGGATTCCGACGAGCTCTACCGATGAATCATTTTTTCACGGACTGGTACAGCAAAGTTGAAAGATTACAGATTTGTCACATCTGCTTCGACGCCATGCTGCATATGTGCTTGATCAAAATTTGGGAACAGCGAGACGCGATGATCGTGCACGGTTGGAATTTATATACTTTGTCGCAACATTTCTGTCAATCACTCACTTTGAGTCATAGTTTCAGAAACTATCGCTCGCCTGAAAATTAGCAACATAATGCATAGGCACAGCTGAGATCAATACGTGCCTAACGTGATAACATGTTAACTACGATGCCGATTTTTCAGACAACGACCAGATAATCTGAAACTTTCCACACAAAATGTGTGATTGGCAGAAATGTGTTGCAACAATTAAATTTCGTCTGGTTGCCACCTAAGCTCAGTCGTGGGGAGTGCTTTCGGTGTTATCCTTTGCGTATAGAAAACGCATAACAATGAAAAAAATGCGTAGAGAGTCAATTTCAATGCTTAAATACGCACGATTTTTGCGTAAACGCGAACTCTGACAACTACTAAAAATTAAAGAATTTGACACTATTGAATGTACAAAACTTGAAGTCACATATCATTGTACAAGATATGTACTCCATGCACTAAAAGACTTGATACGGGTACACAGATGAGAATACAAATCTATCTCACAAGTTTTACAAGACCTGTCACACAAGTTATTTTTCACACCCTATCACAACAGCTTACCGGCACCTTTAGTTTCATGCTGTGCAATGCACATAGTACATCTCAAAAACGGCCTTTCCCAGTCACCCACCTTTCACCAAAACAATATCCCAATGAATCTGTTTCAATACAACTTCTGATGTATATAAATTTTTATTAACATGCTATGAAGTTTATATGAACTACATGAATTTCAACAAGCTATAACAATTATTTGCATTGACCCGTTGCCATTAGACAAACTAGATGTATTGTCTAAATCAAGGTGTTTCAAACCCTGTTACGTGCAATTATCAACGAGGCATTAACATGAGTCAATCATAGAAAAATCAACATCTAACAGGATGTCAAATATAGTAAAAAAAAAAAACACCAGTCAATAAACACACACCACCTCTACTATGCTAGCTTACATACCAGCAATGCAAGTTGCATTTTTTACCATACTTCCATTGCAATGAAGTTTGGTGTTGAGAAGAGAATTGCTACAATGCATGAGTGTATGTTTTCCAGTAACAAAAACTGTCAATGCAAAAAAAAACCTTATATTTGACAGCAATTGTGCTTCATAGACAGCAGGTTTTGCTTGGATGTGTGTGCTCTAAGATCAACAATAAGTGTTATTTCTATCTGTTCAGTGCAGGAAAATTATACGTTGATGTTATGACAATTTCTGCACAGTACAACCGGAAAAACAACAAGAAATATTTAAACCAGAAAATTAAGAATAACAAAAGTAAATAAGGTCTGAAACTTTAGGTACTGAAGGTCAACTTTAGCAACATGCATAGCAGAGAATCTTTCAACCATGGGTGTACAAAAATAGACATCCATGGTTTCAGCAGATCTGTTAATATGTCACAGTTCATAAACAATGACAGGAAATGACCAATTTGCTGTTTCAGTTACTGCTACCATTCCCAAACATAATAGGTACCCTGTATACAAATAGGTTAAAGGTCAAAATCCTCTTATTCAGATGTGTGGGCTGTTTCAGTTCACTGCCACCACTCCTGCACATTTGCAGGATTTTCCTTTTTCTTACCTCATTTGCACATTTTTGACACTGAAGTGTTCATTTCAACAAATTCATATCTCAACCTCTACATCTACCTGTACACCAAATACTGAGATGGTAGGTTTGGCGATATGGAGCCTTTGTGTGTGACGCACATACATACCCACAAATATACAGAGATACAGACGCCACCAACTCATCATATAAGCTCTTTTTGGTATTTATATACAAAACCAAATATGAGCTTAAAACTACACTGAAGGTACCATGTTGTTCAAAGCATACATAAAGTCCTACCACTATACCCTAATTACTGATAAATGTACATTCAATATCAATTTTCACACTCCTGTGCTTCAGCATTAAATGTCTTTTCACATAGTTTAACCAAACACAAAAGGCCACAACAATAGTTACATTTATGATTGTTACTCTCACTACTTAAAGAACGCCCGCTTCTGAGCTAAAATTTCTTACAAATAAAAAATTCATCAAAATGCATTTGCCACTTTCTTTGTCTAAGTTTTATGTAACACAATCATTACAAAATCTCCCTTGAAGTCATCATCATTCTAGGAGAATTTCTACAATGCACTATTTCCCAAGAAATACTTGGCATTTTATGATAAATACAATTTTCAGCTGTAGTGAAACAGCCAACACTGTCCTTTAGATGCCTTCAAACACTTCAAACATTCCATAATCATTATAATACACATTTTCCATTTACCTGCAATATTTTCAATATCACATCACATATTGCTGATGCACTGACAATTAAAACCTATCAATTCTTAAAAAATACCGCAATTATATGGTGTCACTCAAATTTGATCAGAATTGGTACATACCAGTATAGGTACCAAAGATCAACAATAAATATTGTTTTTATCTGTTCAGTGGAGGAAAATTCTACGTTAATGTTATGACAATGATTTGTGCACAGTACAACCAGAACAACAACAAGAAATATTTAAACCAGAAAAACAAGAATGACAAAAGTAATAGGGTCTGAAACTTTAGGTACTGAGGTCAACTTCAGCAACATGCACAGCAGAAACAACAAGCCCCTCTTAGTTTGAGCATAGACGTCTTCCCCCCTCTACTGTCTATGGTTTGAGCTGGTCTGTTAATATGTAACAGTTCATAAACAATGACAGGAAATGACTCATGGTCAGTGGAGTTGGCCTGTTTCTTACTGGCATGCCATCACTCCTGCATATTTGCAGGATTTCCCTTTGTCTTACCTCTTTTGCACATTTTTGACACTGACATGTTCATTTGAACAACGTCACATCTCAACTCCTGCATCTACCTGTACACCAAATACTGAGATGGTAGCTTTGGTGGTATGGGAGCCTTTGTGTGTGACAGACATATATCCACACATACATACCAACATACATACATACATATATACATACAGACGCCACCGACTCATCATATAAGCTCTTTTTGGTGTTTATATACAAAACCAAATATGAGCTAAAAACAGCGTCAATATTACTTGGCTCACATTTGATTCAATGTGGGAGGCCACAGTGAATATACATTTACCACTGAGAACATGCATACCAAGTTGCAAATCAATCGCACAAATGATTTCAGAGAAATAATATTTTGACCAACAATGGGAAAAATTGCCCCCAAAATACAAATACGAAAAATTCACCCAATCAACTCATCAGCACTATTCAAGACAGCATTCTGAGCTCACAAAAGTAAAACTGTCAGAATACACAAATACAAGCAAATTACAGTGTTCAGTTAACAGCCAATCCAATGTAACTACCAAGAAAACTAACCAATCAACATGAAGACAGAAACTGCAGCCAACACCACACTCAATACAAATGAAATAACAAGAATGTGATCGTTGGTATTTCATGATAAGCGATGCCAACAGTTACCTCACTGTCTTAAAGGAGAAAGAACACAAATCTGTACAAAAACAACAGTAACAGATGTGCAATTATACAAATGGAGTGCATCCTGAATAAATATAAAAGGAAACAGCAGAACAACATCTCAGTCACTTCAGTTAATCAGCTTTACCTAACACACATTACTCCAGCAACACAAAATGTTGTACACAATATACATATGTGGATGTCATGGGGACAATACCAAACGGCCATTTTAAAGATCATCACACACTCTCACACATACCGGTATATCAATACCAAAAACACAACACGCTACAATTACAAACATTAAATCAGTATATTAATATGAAGCAAACAAAGCTACCACAAAAACAGAGAACAAAATAAACATCACATAAGAATGTTGCAATACACAAGAAAAATCAAACTGATCATTAACACAAACACTGACCTTAAGTTCACCTGAATTTATCCTTCCAACACAGATCTCGCGTGGAAGGCATGACATTATCAGAAAACAGTGAGATACCAGACGAAAAACTGTTACATAAACAAGCTGATGACACACCATCCACTGTCAATGACATAGCGAGAAAGTATCAAACATATCTTGTCAACCAGTTACACAGTGCGAAATTTGCAACAGACAACTAAGAAAGACAAAAGCACAATGTAATACAGATATGTACTATATAAAACATGTCAACACACATAACTGCCTTTCAATTCAACCTGGAAAACCAATACGAACACTACCCTGAATGCAGTATATAAGTGAAATGAATAGAACAAAATTAGACTTGTAACCTCCATTCAAAACATTAAACTTCCTCGAAGAACAAAAAACTCATTCAAACCAATGCTGCATAACGAATTTCAAAAAACGAGATAGACAACGTCAGAAAAAGACAGTCGTAAAATACCTTACTTTTACAGTGCATGTTAATTTCGGCCATACTGGATTCTGCACTGCTTACCTTTCGACGATTACGGACAAACCCATACACGCTATACATACTAAACGTTCTCTACCTACCCGTCATAATTGATATTTACAATCAGTGAATCACTCGAATCTCAAAGAAACAACAACAACAACAAAAATACACATAGTGTGCTGTCGCATCAATTTCTCTCCCACGATTTGATTGTCCCTATGGCTAATTGTATCATGGACCATGATTGTATAATCCCCACGTGCACGGTGGCGATTGCCGTGTTCACCACTACAAAACTTTCCATAAACATTCTCCTCAACACTCAATATGTGTGCCTTTTCTTGTGATTCTACATCTGCAAATGATGAATTAATCTACGACGGCAATGATCGAAGCATTACACTAACTAACTATCAACTTAAAATCAGTAGATGCCACTTATCGTCGCTGATATCGTACATTTAAATATTTACAAATCTAAACTTCTGCTTACCTTAGAAACAATATGGCGTCTGACCTTCAACAGATGATATGACGTCACCTTCACTTGTCTCAAGCTACCGTTGATGGCGCAAAACAACTCGCTGAGCTAGCTGCAGGCGCGCTTGGGCCTTCTGAGAGCACACAATCAAGTTTTGTGGCCAAGAAGAAACACTGGAACACATCTTCTTTGAGTGTAAATATGTAAACGACATCTGTCATAAGTGTAGTTTTTAAACTTCTTTTTCAGAAAACACAATTTTGACATGATTACGATACCAATATCAAAAGATTAGCAATTGCCGGAATTCAAAATGATAATAATAGAACTCCAGACATTAAATAGTGTATCCACTTCCTTTGTATATGCAGCTAGTTTAGAAATTAAGAAATTCTCCTACTCTTAATGGGAATAAAGTTTCTTTTCAATATGTCATGTAATTAAAATGTTATTAGATTTTTCAAGTATTATTTTTCTGATTTTTCTGGGACCTTTGATCTGCCCAATACCTATGCAGCTGGATTTGGCCTATGGAAGCACCCGAATGGGCTTGAACAATGATAAATAGGGACCATATTGAACACCACAATTAGGGGATGCCCCTTGACCTTTGACCTTGGCATCATTAACCACATAAATAAATAGGCACATGTGTAATTCTGGTGTACTCAATAGAGCTAGAGGTCTGATTCTTGGTATATAGTATAGGCATAAGTAAGTGAACAAAGTTTTTTGATATAGTATCACATGACCAACAACTTCCTCACCTCATTAAGGTAGAACACACCTCGAGAACATTAATTTGGACTCTCAAACTTTTACACTTCTCTTCTGATATACCACTTGTGGGCATTTGGAAGCTCTTGGTATAAGAAAACTTTTCACCAGCTTAGTTTTTCAAAATTCGAAAATCTTATTTTTCCTCCATAAAGTTCATACTAGGATGGTGACCACAGCTAGAACTCCGATTTTTGGTATATAGGGATTATTAGCAATACCATTTTTTGACAAAATGTCATTTTACCTAAATGACCTTGACCTCATTTATACATATATGTCCATATCCAAGTAACCACAAGTGCTACGCCCTTCATATGCAGTATGATGAGAGACCTTATGACACAAAAATTATTTTAATCATCATGCACATATCTAATTCCAAGCCTGCTATACAGGTACAGATCTGATTTTTGGTATATAGGGATAACTCATCAGTATTTTTTTTTGGACAAATTGGCATGTCACCTCGTTGACCTTTGACCTTAAATATACGTATAAGTTCATAACTAAGTAACCACAAGTGCTACATCCTTCATATTTAGAATGATGGGAGACCTTATGGTGCCATATCCTGTACCTCATTAAATATGCACATATCTAATTCTGGGCAAGCCAATAGAGCTAGAGGTCTGATTTTTGGTATACAGGCATAACTTAGCAATATAATTTTTTTGACAAAATGTCATGTGACCTCGATGACCTTTGACCTCAAATATACATATATGTCCATAACTAAGTAACCACAAGTGCTACACCCTTCATATTTGGTATGATGGGAGACCATATGGTGCCATATCCGGTACCTCATTAAATATGCACATATCTAATTCTGGGCAAGCCAATAGAGCTAGAGGTCTGATTTTTGGTATATGGGGATAAGTATGGGATACATTTTTTTTCACAAATGTCACGTGACCTCAATGACCTTTGACCTCAAATATACATATATGTCCATAATTCACTAACCACAAGTGCTACACCCTTCATATTTGGTAGCATTGGAGACCTTATGAAGTCACATCATGCACCTCTTTAAATATGCACATATCTAATTCTGGGCAAGCAAATAGAGCTAGAGGTCTGATTTTTGGTATATGGCGATAAGTATGGGATAGAAATTTGTTGACAAAATGTCAAGTGACCTCGATAACCTTTGACCTCAAATATACATATATGTCCATAACTCAGTAACCACAAGGGCTACATCCTTCATATTTGGTATGATGGGAGACCATATTGTGCAATATCCGGTACCTCATTAAATATGCACATATCTAATTCATGGTTTGGCTGCCATCTTGGATTTGTGGAAATCGTACTTTAATCTTCAAAATTTCTTTTTCAAACCTAAACAACCGATTGAGCTGAAATTTTACTCATGTCATCCTTAGAGTGATCTCTTCCATGCTTGCAAAAGACATTTGGATCTATCAAGCGGTTCTGCTGTCATATTTGATTTTGCGTAAAACTTACGTTTATTAGAAAACCAATAGTTACTATCAAATTATGTTCAATTTCCTTCTTAACAAGATGCAAAAGATTTTACAAAACTCAAATTTTGTACATATTATGATCAGTTGAAGAACTTCAAAACAATGATAACCGCTTGGGCCACGGCAACGCTGCTTGCAGCTTTAATTAGGGGCCCAAGCCGACCGGCTGGGCCCCTATTGGTTTTATAGGAGTTCAA
>LD390537.1:0-12946 GCA_001465055.1 Ptychodera flava
TTTGTCCTGAAGCTTGTAAAAGAAAGGGAGGCAGCGGATTCAATTTGCATAGTGAGAAGCATTAGGAGGCAGTTAGGGATACCACGCAATGCACACCCTAGGAAAATTAGGTGGCAGTATAACATAATGTTAGCCTTAAAATTCTGAGGAATTTTCAAGTATTGCTAAGGTATGCTTTGTTAGTTTAGGATAAGAATTCTGAAAAATACATCAAGAGTTATTGCTTGTTGAGCTTGAACATATACCATATGAACTTTATTGATCGTAGACAATTTGCTCAAAAACAAAACAAAACAAGGCCAGAAATATCAACAATACATTCAAGAGACACGTGTATCGGATGGTAGTATTTGGGCTTTATATTTCATTCAAAAGTATCAGAGAACATCTTTTTGTACTAATATGCTTAAAATGCACAATTGTGCAAGAGGTGGATTTTCAGCTGCCTAAAATTCTAGAAGCGGCTCCAATAAGACAGAACTGTCCCAAATATTACCAACGTAGATATATGACCCTTGAACTACGTGAGAGATAAATTCATAGAGAATGTTACAGGCTGTGATGAGTAATTCGAGCAAACATTACGGGTTGCAACACATGCTATGGTTAAATTAAGAAAAATGGTTAGCTAAATGATACAATTAAGTTAGGCAACATATTTCAAGTTATCCAATCCAACATTTTGTGAGTTAGATAGATCCTTGCGCAAACACCATTTCTAAGCAATTTTTGCAACTACGCCAGTACACCATTTAAGCACCTTAGACATAATATTCACAACACACACACAATACAAAAACATAGAAATACCATATAAACACACAAACATTAACCAATGAGTTTTACTATATTACAAACACAGAGATATAAAATATTTTCAGGAATTTCTTTAAAGGGCCAGTAATGCTACCTTTTGATAATTTTTTCAATTTTTGTTTTTAATGCCAGCCATAATTTCTTGTTCTACTCTCCAAAGTATGCTATACACAGTATTCAGCTTGTCAATTAACACTTTATATGTCTGAACTGCACTGTTATTGTTGAAAAAATGAATTCTGGTCCAGACTAGAATTCAAATGTAAACAGTGCATTTCACACATATACCGGTAGACACTGTGTTGAGAACCTAAATAGTGTGTGTTTCAACATTCTTTTGGGAGTAGAGTAAGACCTTGCAATTAATATACAAAATAAAAATAGTAAAATAATCACCAAAAGTTAGCACACCTGGTCCTTTAAATTTGATAAAAAGTTTTCAAAACCAGTATAAATTATGGCAGTGAATCAACAGCTACCGTACTGTACAACAGACTATGAGTATGACAAACTATTCAATATTTTTACAATAAATCTTTCAAGGCCGTAGTCGTATCATTTAGAAAGTGTACAGATTTTGAAAAGTGTACAAAAAATTCAATCTTAATGTCAAATAAACATGCTTTTTCTGTGGCCACGCTAAGTGATGTTATTATTTCATATACAAGCTCTGAATTTTTTTTTCCCATTTGTATCCATTTGTGCAATGTAAAAATAATCAACATCATTGTAAAATCTGCTTTATTACAAGCAATATGAAACTATATTTGTTCTTAAAATGTCATGAGAGTCAAAAGTTTGAAGACGAAAGGAAATAACTGTTGCTTTTCACGGTGGACATACAGAGAAATGTTTAAACTCACAGCATATGGTCCAGCTGGTGGCTGTCCGGTCCTTTCCCAGTGTAAATACGGCAAATCCGGAATAGTACCGGGTTGCCGACGTTCTCTTTTGGTCACTCTGGTTTCCTTGTATTCAACACCTTCAGTATTGAAAAAAAATTTTGAATTAGCTTAGGTTTAGTGTTCTACCGGTATGTGAAAAAGTAAAATCTCGTTCTAATAATTTGTGATCTATTTGTGGTTGAATTTATTACATGCAGTCACCTATCTGGGGGGTAAGCTCTCCTAACTATGTCTTTCCTTCAAAATACTGATGAAAATTTCTTCACCGTCTCAATGAGTTTCAAGACTTTAAATCAATGCTCGCTGCATTTATTGCTACAAATTTTATCATATATCAATATTTTCCACTATTCAAGACATAATTTTGAAACTAAAGCAGATATTTTTTTTTTCTTTTTTGTATTCAGACTCAGCTATTTTGACTTTTGTTCTAATTCTAATCACTATCGTTATCAGATTCATCATCGTTATCAAATTGTAGAACTTCTGATCCTTCCACCCCTATATCCCTATATACAGTTTCAACCAAACCATTCAACTCAATGGGAATTGAACCAAAATTTTGCGGCAAAAGGGATGAATAATGACGTGATCACTTGAGGCAGGAGTGTTATTACAAACCTAGTCTGGTTTCATCCCACGTGTTGATTTTATAACCAGGGTCATAATCACCAGGTTCCCAACCACTGTCTTCTGTGGTCAAACTATCTTTATCAGATTCATCATTCTCATCCACATCCTAGGATTACAAAGAAAGAATCTCACATTACAGGTAACAATATGGTGATCCGGAATGAATTGTGCATGAATAATAGTCTGAAGCGTTCTGCATGCAGCTGTTGGGGTGTCAATGTGAAATTGATTCAAAAAGGGATCTAATACTGTGTTTCAGGTAGAGACACACGTTAGATGATACATATTTTAAACTCACTTTTTTTCAATAAATTTCACTTTTAGACCCCACAAATTATATATTTTCTGTTAGCCCTACATCTCAACATTATGAAAAATATGTTTATTTTCCCAAATCACAGTGTTTGTGACTATTTCTCTCAAAAATATGCGTTTTTGAGTTTTTTTACTTAAAAAAAATTAGGTGTTACAGGACTATGGCGACTTGAGATCTTTTAACAGAAATCAACAATTGAGTAGTCTGGGGAAAAAAAGGTGTCCCAGATTTTTTCTATTCCCTTTAGTTTCAGCACAATAAGGTGTGAAAGTAACAACTCTGGGTTTTTGAATAAATTACCGGGTTTCGTTCACTTCAGCAAGAATTTCTCTTGTTCTATCCATTTTACCGAAAATCTGGGACACCGTTTTTTCCCCAGACTACTCAATTGTTGATTTCTGTCAAAAGATCCCAAGTCGCCATAGTCCTGTAACACCTAATTTTTTTTAGGTAAAAAAACTCAAAAACGCATATTTTTGAGAGAAATGGTCACAAACACTGTGATTTCGGAAAATAAACATATTTTTCATAATGTTGAGATATAGGGCTAACAGAAAATATATAATGTGTGGGGTCTAAAAGTGAAATTTATTGAGAAAAAGTGAGTTTAAAATAAGTATCATCTAACGTGTGTCTCTACCTTAAATGTGAAGATCAAATTAAATCTTATGTGAAACTTGTAACTGACAACAATGAAATGCTCATTAGAACTGGTGCAAAATTTGAAGGCACAAACTTTGCTATACTGGTATGGCTGAAATCATGTTCAGAAAATATATTTTAACAACAGTTGTCATATCTTTCATGTAATCAGAAATCATGTGTATGCACTTGACCTTAGAATAATTGAAATTAAGGTTTGTCTTGCTATGCTACTTGTGCTTTTGTAACTAAGCTTATGAGAAGCTGACGCTTCAAGGTCAAAGGTCAGATGGTAGGTGCTGATGAACTTATATGGCCCGTCTTAATATAATTAATGTGAAATTAGTTTGACCTATGACATGCTGGAGCTTTGTTAGAATATCTAATATGTATTTGGTGCGTAACAAAAAATACGGTATGGGATAATAGTGATTCAAATTCTTTAGCAATGGGCAGATGTATGGCATATACTCTGTGAAAATACACAGATTCTGAAGAAAGGTCATGAACTTTACACTTTGACCTCTGATTGAGTGAAAATCTGCCTTTTGATGTTTCATGGTCATGACAATTATATTTTTTCCGGGTTAAGGTATCTGCTAAAATTAAACAACAATACATAATTTGCCGATAACTGTGGGTTAATAGGGATGCATTGGGTTCATAGAATCACATACAGGCCAGATTTCTGAACTGATTCTGATAATGTCGCTGATCACCATAGCGTCTGACAAATTACGCCCATATCAAACCAAGTATACTCAAGGGACAAAAGACAGTGGGAAAATTTCTTGTATAATGTATGTATGATTCACTTTTTCAAACTATTAGAAGAGACAGTTCTGCTCATTAATGTTCTGTTGTTCTCCTTCAAATAAATAAATGAGTAATAAATAAATAAACAAACAAATAAATACATAAATAAATACATAAAATGCTACTGGGATTTTCAGTTTTTTGTCATAAGTTTGATATGAGTAGAATTTGTCAAATTAAAGGTACATTATTATCAGATTCAGAATCAGCCTTGTGTGATTCTGTCAGTGCTGTGTAATTAGGATAACTGGGAATAAGTGAGAATGGTAGGCTGAGGCCAGCTAGGAAAGCTGGTGTGTGTGATTTTTTTACTGCTCTGTGGTAAGTGAATGATAATCAATGTTGTGCTGGGAAATGTCCGTACAGCCAATGAGGTAGTAGTGCTTGGAAGGTTGTGAACTTTGCACTTTGACCTTTGACAGCCAATGTAATACCTGCACACTGCCCGGTAATGACACATCAGTGATGTCATCTTGGGGAGACACTGATAGTGACTGATGATTGATACATGAGAAGTGATTCATGGGAAAAAGAAGAGAATGGAGACATTCACAAGAGAAATATTAGACATTAATTCGAAGTATACACTCTGAAATAAAGACTTTGAAAGTCCTCAAAAGAAAAGTCAAGTTAGGCACGACGTAATCTTAAAGTTTATATTTTAAAAAATAATAGACAAAGTAGAAAACTCTTTGTATCAGAAATATTAAGATATGTGATGTCATCAATGGGAGACATAAATGATATCACATTTACATGTGATAATGACACATCATAGCAAGATGAGCAATGAGATGCGTTACATTATTACACAATACACAGCAATACATAATTTTGAAAGAAATTTAAATTTGACAGCAAATAGCGTAGAAATGTCACCTTTTCAATAGAGGACATCAGATATGATGTTGTGATAACAGTGAAATGATTAATTTTGAAAATAAGACATATTTTCATAGAATTTAGAGGGAACAACTTAACTGTTACAGGAAAACATGACGTGAACATTGTTTGATCATCGACAGCAAATAGTGTAGTTGCTTGAAAGCAGTCAACGCAAAATAAGGAAGGAAGTGAAAGACACAAAAACATCTGGAAATCATGAAACTTTGGGTGATGAGGTTGACAGAAATGGTTGTCGGAAACACAAACACCAGTAGATGGTTTGGATGAAAGTTTGTTTACCTCAGCCTCCTCTTCACTCTCTTCCTGTGGCGGTACATAGGGAAGTATCTTCCAATGGTCCTCCTGTCCACGTCAACAAATCACAGGGAATCAATCACATAAAATACACCAACAGACAAACAGAAAATAAATAAATAAATAAAGCAACAAATAAACATCAGTAACCTTTAATTTATCAATGTTTTAGATCATACTACACTGATTAACCCTTCCAGTGCTGTATGGTAATTTTTTTTCCACCAAACTTTTAGTGAAACATTTTACCAATTTCAATGAAATTTTCTGTAATTTTCTCAATGATTTTGGACCAAGTACACATCACATCTACAGTTTTTATCAAAATTTTGGCAAACACTGTGTGGTACACACATATTCCCTGCCACAGGAATCTTGGATTCTTCACTTGGTTTGCATTTTTGCATTTAGCGTGTACAACAAATCTGATCTAAGTATATACCGAAATAACTAACACTACTGGAATACATTGACCTCTAAACACAACCTAATCATCCATCTTTATTGCTTAACCGTTTCATCACCATGGTTTGGCCCAAACCCATTGTTATCAATGGTGAGTGTGGACCTGTTTACAGCGAATAGTGGTGAACAGGTTAAATAAATAGATGGATGATCAGATCAGATGAGTACTTGTGCTTTTTTCCAGTCCGTTGAACTTACCTGACCAAATACACCGATATGGTTGCCATAGATATCCCACAATGCAACACTGCAGTCTGTGGATCCGGACACAATTAGTAGTCTGTCGTTTCTCATACAGAGGAGTAATGAGTTGATTGTATCTACGTGTGGTTGCCAGGTAGCAGTCATGGCTGTTCAAAATAATCACATTAACCCTTTTAGTGCTGTAATTTTTCCCACCAAATTTTAGTGCAACATTTTACCAATTTATATGAATCTTTCTGTATTTTTTTTTCGATAATTTTGGACCAAATGCATATCACATTACATTATTGGCTACAGTTCTTTATTACAACTTTGGGCAAAGGTCTGAAAAAAAATTGGCATGCGTATATTTTATAACGTCGACAAAAATTGACTTTGGCGCCCAAAGGGTTAAAAACTCTAACTTCCACAAAGATATTTAACATTACCCCTTTCACCACCATAGTTTGGCCCAAACTAATTGTTGTTAATGGTGGTTGTGGACCTGTTCACAGGGAACTAGGTTACACAGCTGAAAGAATTCAATTATCGATGCTGATTCACAGATGTAAAGATTAGGTTGCTGAAAATAACCCTTCGCTCCAATTTGCCTGTAAATGGTTTGATCCAAAAGTTCAAAGCAAATAAAATATTCTTAAAAGGTGTGATCATAAAATGGGTCAATACCTATTACTGGGTACAAACATGAAAATTACACAAAAATAAACTGCTGCTTATTATAAATATAAACTATACAATGTATATGTCGACAACTCAATGCCACTTTACTGTCAATCTTCTTACTATGAGTTAGGCACGGAAGCAATTTACCTAAAAAATGTGTCATCATATATATATTTCAAAAACAAGCTTGTATTTCTAGTTACATGTGTAATTGAAAAGCTGTTTGGCAATCTAACGCACAAAATTTACACATCATTATTTGGTCTCTAGTATTCATTTTTGAAATACTTTTTCATGACATCTTTTGATTTCTTTATGACTTGAGAATAGACAAACTGAATCATGTTTTCTAATTAGTCATTGGAAAGTTAATTAATTAAAGTTAATTAATGATTACATTCTTTCATAAATTATATTACAAGATAAATATGAAATATGACCCTCACTTCTTGTAACACTTTAAAATCTTAGGACTCTGCAGTTTGAAATATTCCGATACTACAGAACACTTACGTGGAGGATCCACCAACATCTGTTCCGGCTGTCTCAGACAGTATTCCTGGATATTCCAGACTTTGACGTGCCCTTCCGTGTCTCCGGTCACTATGTAATGGTTTTGATCATCCGTGGCCATGATGATACTGCTGACTTGCTGATGGGCCACAAACTCCGCCAGGAGCTCGTTGTTGGCCGTGTTCCAGAATCGCACCCATCCGTTGCCGCCACAGGAGACGAGGTTAGCGCCATTGGCAGCTGAGTTGTTCTTTCTGGCTTCTAGAAATGCAACCCTAGTCACAGCATGGCCGTAGTCCTAATTATAGAAAAATACGCATGATGTTATTTCACCAGATCCATAACATTTCAGGATCAGCAGTTGAAAAACCAACGAGCAATTTCTTTTAATGTGTAGCCCACTTGGGATTAAATAAAAAATATAAAAATTGTAGAACAACTGATTCAAAACTATTCTGATTTCAAAATGTTTTTATTTAAAATGGTTATGTTAACACATAAGTATCCTTCATGTTCTATAATGTTATGAAATTCCAAACCCTTGCATCTTTTACTCACTTAGAAAAAGACCTCACTGTTTGGCAGAAAAAATACAAAACACCTTATTGATGTTATTCATACTATTATGTAACATTGGCTAACTCTGTCGTTTTTTTCTCAATTTCATACACAGATATCTTTAACATACTAAAATTACAGGTATAAAACATAAGGCCAGACCTTAATGCTGATTAAAAGATTGTGTCTGGGTGATTACCCATTGGATGTTCACTATATGCTCAATGTATGAATCTCCAGATGCATAAATGTCGTAGAACCACTCAGAACAAGTCATTGTCAATGACATAGTCCCCACGTGGTTCTTGAATTTGGAAACAATTGATCGAAGTGATGATTATATTGGATTGTATCACAAAAACAAGACACATGTATGTCATAGGGAGTAATCCATGTAAGTAACCAAGTTTGAAAGAAATCACTCGAGGCATCTCTGAATAATTAGCGTGAACGGACGCATGGACATGAACAAATCTATGAGTCTCCCCAACTTTGTCCGTGGGAACTAATAAGGAAGACACATCTGTACACTGACCTCTTCATCATGTTCTGATATTCGAGTCACTTCTCTGGACAGGCCAACACTGGCCAGTGTAGCTCTGGTTGGGGCCTGTGACACCCTGCCAATGTACGGTGGTTGTATGACAGACACCCTCCCCTGGGTGGTGGGTCTACTACCCCTGCCTATCTGGGTAGATTGTTTGGAGCCAAGCTGTGGTTGGCCCTTGGCAGACTCAGCTCCCTGGAAATTGAAAGAAAAAGAAAGTTATTCTTTTTTTTTATTATTAGTTGAATAGGAGATACAAGAACTCAGGTTTGTTCACGGTTGGAATGTTACCATGTGTCGTAAATTGGCACATGTCAGGCAATGTCAAACAGGTCATGTCACTGGGTCAATAAGTCACAAAGTCACACCTGTCACAATGTCACAATATCACGAATGTAAGTCGTAAGTGTCACAAACTGCACGGGTCACAATGTCATGACATCACACAGGTCGCAATGTCACAGGAAGTTACAATGTCACAGGAGGTCACGATGTCAAAGAAGCTCTCAGTGACACATGAGATGACTTGTAGATTGATAGATCTTCGTTGTGTATGGGTTCTCCTCCATATCTGAGCCTAATCACAGCTGAAGGTGCAGTGTTGCATATCACATCTCCAATAAAGTCGTGTTGGAACAAATCATGTTGCATGGTTGAGTTTATTGTAACAACTTACTGGGACAATAAGACCATCCACATGGAACAATACGACCACCAACATGACTAACTCTTTGAGCGCTGTAATTTTTTCTTGCCAAAATTTTAGTGCAAATTTTACCAATTTTTATGAATTTTTCAGTAATTTTTTTTTAATTTTGTACCAAATGGAAATCACATTTCATTGGCTACAGTTTTTTCTCAAATTTTGGCAAAAATATGAAAAAAATTGACTGGGGTTTATTTTATATTGGGGACAAACATAGACTTTGGCACTCAAAGGGTTAATTACAAACTGCTTGATACTACCGGTATGTTACTATGGTTACAAGACACGACAATTATTTAAATTACGCTAAACTTTATTTTCCATATTTGAGGGGCCCACTGTGTTAGTTGCGGGCGATACTTAATTTCTCCAAGTTCATCATGGTAACCCATCCTGTGCCTTCAGGGGTAAACTTGCTCACAGCACAACAAAACAAATACGTTGCCTACCCGTGTTAGGCGAGCTTCCCCTCTGGATTTGAGACTCTTTCTGATAAATCTTTGTCTGAGATGTCTTGAAGCAACTTCTGAGTTGGTGTTCCAGATGACAATCTCACCGTCGTAGCTGCCGGTAGCCAGGGTGTTGGGACCAATGAATGCAGCTGCCAAGATGTCATCTTGGTGTTCCTGAAAGCCAAAGATACAACCGGAATCAAAATGGATTTATTGATTTGACTTGTAAATCTGTGACTTAAGTGGCCCATTATTTAAATATAAATCCTACTCATTGCCAGGGTAACTTGACTGATCTTAGCATTTCTGTCTATTGCCAGTTAATTTACTGACATGCAAATCGCTGATTTCAGAAAACTCCTTTGGGAAGGAGAGCCATTATGGAAACTACTACACTATTGGTTGCAGAATTATCATATTGCCCTGCCTTACCTCCTTTCCATTCTGATTGGTCACAGCATTACCATATTGCCTAATGAATTATCATATTGCCTTACCTGACCTCCCTTCCATTCTGATGGTTCAATGTGGAACTGTGTAAACTGTGTGTCGCGAAACACTGTTATGTACCTGCAACAAATATCAAATACTTATAGTATGCCTTGTCTGAATGAAGCAATCTGATTGGCTGAAGCAAATGTTTACATTTTGATCCAGAAGGCTTTGGCCCTGGACACTGAATAATACACTGAAAGTAAAAATCTATGCATTTGACTGGCGGCTCTGGCTTGATAAAAATTTCCATATGTACAGAAACTGTAAATTCTGGCTAATTTTGACAATCTGATCTTACAGTTTATCCATTTAGACTTGAATAGATCCATAAGCCTATCAAAGAAGAATTTATCCAAGCTTTAATATAGTAATAAAACATCAGCTAATAACAGTTGGTGGTAATAGTATAGTATGCAAGCAAGCAAGCGGAGTATTGGCCCCTGAAATTGCATGATGTACAGGGTCTCACGTTTATCACGTTTTCCATACAATAACAAGGTTAAAATTGGTACACCTGGGTATATGGTAGTGAATATAAGATCTCACGAAAGAAAAGTGACATTTTTAGAGAAATTATACAATTTACACTTGACTCCCACAGTGCACTGCAAAAAGGAGACAGCCAATCAGGGCACTGCGCATCTAATTAGCATATACTTACCTATCCCATCCCATGACCAGGATTATTCTCTTCAACACCAGGATTTGACTGATTTCCGCCGGACTTCCTCGGCCGGCATTCAATGTGTGATGACAATGTCCGTTAAAGTCCCACACCTGTCATTATGGTAATTCATTAAATGTAACCCAAACACGCATAAATTATGCAACCAATGCAAATTAGAAAAACATCTCTGTAAAGTCACAAGAAATGTTAGAAACAAAACTTAAACAGCTACGTGGGTCATTAAAACAGGTCACCGATTTCCCTCTATCCCTGCGATTGAGTTCAAGAAATTTTTTTGCAGACAGCTTCATTAGTTGATGATGTGTTCAGATTACTTATACCCAACCACAATCTCATAATGGAAGCCAAATTTTGCATGTAAATTTACTGTTTTGAAGAACAATACATCCATTGTGTTCTAAATCAATGACATTTCAAGGTTCACAAGTTTTAAGAGAAAGTTTATTACTGGAATATGACCTTAAATTATATTTGCGATGTAACCACCACTTCATTTCATTTGGATCACCAAAATATATATTCTTGTGGTCAACATGAACCACCATACTAAAGTCTGAATTCCAATGCCTGTGGTATTTTATGATTTGTAAAACTTATCACCAACGTTTGCTGAAAGTGGCAGGATGGGATTGTTTATGGAAAACAGAAATTTGCTAATAGACACCTGAAACACTGGTCTGCAGAAGCTATGGGTTCAGCCTTTTTTTCGCTCGGCAATGGTGCAATCTTATTTTTTGCGATGTTTTGGGTGATTCCATGTACAAGGAAAGGGGTGAAAAGGTTTGAAGCTCCACTGAAGGAAGCCCAGATCACATTTCAATGAGTTATTATCTCTTATCTCAAACTTTAACCCTTTCACAACAATGGTTTGGCCTAAACCTATTGTTATCAATGGTGAGTGTGGACCTGTTTATTTGAAATTGGGGGTGAACAGGTTAGAGGAAAGCTACACCCCGTAAGCCTTTTGATAGATACTCTAAATGAACCCAGGGTCATTTTCAGAGTATTTATCGATTCCAAACTTACTTTGAGAGTTCCATCAGCGCTGCCTGTAAATAATCTCGTTTCATTCTGGTCCAGGGCTAATGCTGTAATTTCTGCGTTGCCATGACAATTCAAGAACTGCTTGAGTTTTTGTCCAGTGTCCAGCATCCACATGTACACAGTGGAGGCTGTACATGCACTGACAACCTGTAGATCAAATCAAATCATGTGAAATAAACTCATGTCATATCATATCATCTCATATTATAATAATGACACATTTTCACATACATTCAGATCAATTTTTGAATTTTATTTCCTAACAAAATTCAAATCTCAAGAACATGATTACATTAAAGCTTCACACAAATATTCCACTTTAAGTATTGAGATGTGTTTGGTATTGGCCATAGAGGGCGTTCTTGTCACATATTTTCTCTCAAAAGGACCAGAGATAACTCTACAAATGGCATCGAGCACAAACCCCCTCTATTTACCATTATTGAACTTCAAACAAACTTGAGGACGACATAAATAGCTGTTATAGATTGAGGGATGTTTAAAGCAGTGTAAAGATTTTTGACAAAGACTGTTCCAAACAGAACTGTACACATCTTACATGCAATGACTTTTGTTTGTCATTTGTATCTTGTTGTGATGATATTAATTTGGTGATCATTTGCATGTCAGGGCAGTAAAACTGACAAAAAACATTTCACCTTTAACCTTTAGATTTCTGATTTATTTCACCTTTGACCTTGTTTATTTCACCTTTGACCTGGTTTATTTCACCTTTAACCTCTAGATTTGTTTGTTCTGATTTATTGCCATGCCCCTGTGCTGTCCATGCAGCAACAAAATCAAACATAAAGCAACAGGGATTATTGAACCGCATACAGGGAATGCCACTTTGAGCCAAATTTTGACTCCAATGGCGAGTTTACTCACATGGTTGTATGTATGGCTGTAGACAACAGACGTCACTGGCTTGTCATGGCTGAGAATCCGATCCAGCACTTCCGGTTTCATCTCCATAACCGTCAGCTGATAGTTGAAAGTTGTAAATAAACGAGACTTCTCTTCATGGAAGAATAGACTGCTGTAGACATCCGGACCCTTTGGAAACATTCCAGCTAGCCTCTGTAGACACACCTGTAGTTGTACATCCCATATTCTCAGAACCTGCAACGGAAGTAAAAATTCATGACAGAATTTGATCACATTTGGAGTCAAATAGTGTGTTATATAAGTACATGCCGTTTGGTGTTTATATATGTTAAGGGCATGAACCCGTAGAAAACTGAACGACTTATCAAGTAGTTACTGTGTAGTCATTAGGTCTG
>LD390650.1:0-13557 GCA_001465055.1 Ptychodera flava
AGATAATACTTACAGAAATATGGTCGTCATAGTCTTCTCTTAAAAACTATTATCTTTGACACCACGTTTCTTATGATCGGTGATGTCATTTTTTATTATTTTTACAAACTTTCAATGCATCAAACGCCATAAGACTATCTAATCTGCCTGTCAAGGAGTTACAATATATTTCCAAGGGCTGGCACACGATGTCAACTTACGTGTCGTCCGTCGAGCAGCCGATGGCAGTGTCACAGATGGCTCTGTCTGTAATCGTGGCCACTTTGATTTTGATGTGACACCAACGTGCGTTTGAGGTTTTTTTGTTACCTAATATGTCGACCTCACAAAATTTCACAGTCCATGCTTTGAAGCAGTCTTCACATAGCAAACATGTCTCGCTTAAATTTCATCCTCGCCGTTCCAAATTAAATTCGACCACTAAATTATTTCGGCAGTTTTAATTTCCTATTAATTCGACGTTTTTCAAATTGTAATTATTTTTTTCTGGTCGAATTGATAGGGTTTTTGGTAGCAAGCTTATCTCTTCGTCGGACCAGTATACCGCGAGATGTAGTACTGTGTTCGGCAGCCATGGCGAAAATGAATATTGTATGTTGGTTGTTGTTTGTTTTATGTTACAAAGACCTGTCGCGTGAGGGCGTTTGAAACGCTTCTGAAACGGCTCAGTCTGTCCACACAGCGATTCGCGGATAGAGTTAATCCCTACAACGGCTCTGGTCGGGCCGACTAAACCGTCTCAAATCTGAAACGTTTCAGAACCACTTCGGAGTGTCCACACATAACTTTCTGTGTCAGTATTGGCCCAGAACCGTTTCAGAGGCGTTTCAATGGCCTGTGTATGAACGGCATATATATAACCTAACCTAGCCTCTGTGACTCTTTATTTATTTTACACTCCATTACAAGGACGTATATCTCTCATACACACATGCTGTAATTAATTAGTCAACACAACTAATTATGCTAATATGTGGACTTATCAGGGATTTACGGGTTGGTCAACATCCCGAAAGATAGGAATGGTTACTAAAACTCCTTTTTCATAACATCTCTATCTTTCCGATGTTGACCAACCTCTGATAAGGTTAGATTTCAGTCAAAAAATGTTTAATTGGCATTAAAATGCCAGTACGTTGTATTTGGACTTTTTCACCCTGAGTGATTCATTTCTTAAAGTTTTGTAAAGTGATATTTTTTTTGGTTTTTGATTTCCACCATCTACAGGTCTATCAATGCAGAGGAGGCAATGGCTGTGGAGGGTGTCCGGGCATTTGTGACACATAATGATGTACCTGGAGAAAATCTTATACCGATAGTTGATGAAGAAATTTACGCATCAGATAAAGTAAGCTATCATATTTACAAACAAACAGCATAATGATCAGAGAATTTCACTGAGCACCTCAAAGTCTGAACTAAGCTTTTGTTGAATAC
Organism: Ptychodera flava; assembly: GCA_001465055.1. Lineage (NCBI taxonomy): Eukaryota > Metazoa > Hemichordata > Enteropneusta > Ptychoderidae > Ptychodera > Ptychodera flava. The sequence goes on from LD390650.1 coordinate 1,438, forward strand.
ATTTGTCTGCAAAGTGCACGTACATAATACACTATGTTTAACAGAGAACAATGCATGTACTTGAATTAAATCATCTTAAAGTCATAGCTTAGGCATAAATACATAGGCAATGTAAAAGTGTTATCGATGGTAGATTTTGAATGCCAAATGACTGTTGTATTGAAAACCAGGTGTAGAACATTGATTTGACGGATAAATATGCATATATAGTGACATAAAATGGATGCTGAACTGAAGAAAGTAAATACTGACCATATTCTTATAGAAGATAGGTCAGATATCACTTTTGACTTTTGCACTTGAGTTACACGTCACATTTTTTATCACTGAGGACCATAGCTGATCTCTGCACCATCATGAAAATTGATTTTTATGTTAGACAACGGTTGTCAACTACATATACATTTTAAACTCTATGCAGTTTGCCTGATTGCCATATCTGTAGAAAATTTATCAATCGAGCAGTCATTTTTTCCTCCCAGTCAGGAGCAGTCATTTTTTTCTCCCAGTCAAGAGAAATGTTCTGATCTAGGGATTTTCTCCCATTTGCTGTTGTGTGCTTTCCTGAGAGAATAAGGTTTGCTATGCTTTACTCTTGGCACAGCTTGAGTGAAATTCGTTGAAAAACCAACTGAGTTTCATATTAAGTCACTGGTTCCGACAATTTGCCTTGACCTTTACATCCATTAGGTCTTCCATATCGGTCAAGTAATCGGTGCTGTTGTCGCTGACAACAAGGAAATAGCACAGAGAGCTGCCAAACTTGTCTCAGTGCAGTATGATGAACTTGAATCAGTAATTACAATAGAGGTAAGGCCAACTCTACCCAGGTTGCCAATCCTAGTATGCAATAATGCAGATCTGAAGTTTTCTATAATATTTTGTTTTCAACAATTGTGAAGTGCATAGTGTCCATTATACCGGGCCCATCTCAGGATGAAAAACTCCAAAATCACTGCTGAAAAATTATTTAAAAATGAAAGGAAAGAATCATGAGGATTAATTTTTTGGACACCATGGCGCAAAGCGCCAAAGGTTTCCTATGTTGCCGCAATGTGTGTCTGTCCCTCCATCTGTCCGTCTGTCTGTCTGTCTGTCCATCCGTCTGTCCATGATTCAATATCACCAAAAGTCAACAGTGTTACCTGGTATTCAGTTTTGTTCAACGTTGCCTGCACATCAATCATTCATTTGATTTTTTCATAATTAGGCCATTTCTCAAATTTACTCAAGCCAACATGATGATTCTATGCACACACTTTGATCTTCCTATAATAGTGACTGCGTTGAGTGTTTGGTTGGATTTGATATTCATTGCCACTGCACTGTCTCCCTGATACATACGGATTGGCCACGTTGTCCACTCTATTGACTATTGTTTAAAAACTTTGGTGCTTTTCATGACAAAATATTCATCATCACAAATACTACATATATGAACTGTGTCATTCTATTTTTGTCTTTTAATGCAATATCCTATAATACGAGGTATCTGTATCAATAATCTAATGAAAACGTGGGGTTTTTAAATCGCAGGAAGCCATCAAAAAGGAATCCTTCCACCATCCAATAAAGACAATTAAAAAAGGGAACATACAAGAGGGTTTTGAAAAGTCTGACCAAATCATTGAAGGAGAAGTACGTATCGGTGGTCAGGAACACTTCTATTTGGAGACCCAAGCATCCATTGCTATTCCAAAGAATGAAGACGGCGAGATGGAAATCATCGCGTCAACTCAAAATCCTACAGGAACACAGGTATTGTATGGTGAATAGAGTACACTGATGGGATAAAGTACAAGTACCCGCTCAAAATCAACCATGAACAGATGATGTAGCACATGCGTGAAATGAAATATGGGCCATGGAAAATCTCAATGTAAAGAAGGGTGAATAATTAAAATATGCATGTATCATAAATGAAATTCATTTGGTCTGACATCAAACTCCCCAACCTTCCGATAAATGAAAAATTAAAAGTGCAAAAAAAGCAGACATTTCGACCATTTGAACTTACCAACACACCATTAATTACTGAATACATGATTAAGATGAAACAGCTGACATATTTAATTGTGAAGGATCATCCACTTGTACATGTTCTGTTCAAATACTCTATGCATTTTAATACCCACAGCAAATTTGAATCTGTTAGATGTTCTTTGCTTTCCCTCACCCTACCTAGACATATGGTCATTGTGTTTCAATTGATTTAACAGAAATGGGTTGCAAAGGCTCTGGGAGTTCCAGCCAACAGAATTGTATGTAAAGTCAAGAGGATGGGTGGCGGCTTTGGAGGGAAAGAAACAAGAAGCTGTCCTTTATCAGCAGTAGTGGCAATAGCGGCAAACAAGTAAGAGAAAATAATTTTAAAATCTTGTAAAGTGGTGACAGGTCAGTTCAGAAAGGTCACAGAAAGTCATCTAATGCTCAGTTTCTGAAATAAATGCATTGGTTTTATCATGCCCATTGTATTAATAAACGTTATTTGAATATGCAAATGAAATGATGAAAAGTTATGTCAATTGAGTGTATAATTTTGCTCAAAATTATGCACTTTTAATGAAAGGTGCTTCAAAAGATGGAATGGCAGTGCAGTACTTCCAGGCAAATTAGCAGTGCATTCAATGCATTCATTAGTTTTCATGTATGTTGATAGGATGACTTGCTAGTCCAAATCAGTTTAAATCCTTTTATTAAGGGGACAAAGTTACTCTTTTTGGAGTATTTTTTCATGAATTTTGCTCGATATGAAAAGCAGTTATGTTTGACTTCTTGAATCACACTGAAGTACTTTTCAACTGTGCACAACGTCAACTCTGCTTGCAGCCAGACAAGATTAAACATTCAGTGAAGCATTTCACGGTCTGTACCAAAAAATCAAGTTTTGCTTCATATTGAATAGATATTGAGTATTGCATGTGAATAGATGAAGCTTTCACTGTCTTTGTTTTAGTGAAAATGAAAACTGTAATTTTTCCTTGAACAGTTAACACAGGAAAAGTACCCTTTTTGAATTTCAAACATTGGTAAATTTTAGAATACTTCTTCCCCAGTACCAAAATTTACATTGTAACCGCTGATTTATATTCTTGATTTTGAAAGAGACTTGTTTGATGGGATCCTATAGGAAAGTTTAATTAAAGTTCAAATCTTTTAATTCTGATGCCAGTAGTACAACAGTGTTTTTATTTTCCAATTTGAAGAGTTGGCAGGCCAGTGCGAATCATGCTGGATCGTGATGAAGACATGTGTACCTCTGGAACTCGACACCCAATGATGGCTAGATACAAAATTGGCTTTACAAACACTGGGCATATTCAAGCCCTTGAGGTTAATTGTTACAGCAATGCCGGTTTTTCCAAGGATCTTTCGATACCGGTAAGTGGATGTTTCACAATGCAGAGTTCATTCCCTGTAATGTGCTTTGTCCTTTGCCTTTGAGTCGACATCATCTTGTGTTCATGAAAAGTAGTTCAATGGTTGTAAGATTCTCAGGAAAGGTTCCAGAGAAAATACATGATTGGTTAAAGGGATAGAAGCTGTAACTTTTTATCTTTTTTTCACTAACACTGTCTTGTTCTACTTCCCAAAGCATGTTCAGATACACAGTGTCAAATTTGTCAACTCACAGCGTGTGATATGATTGTTATTGTTGACAACTGAGTCCTCGTCCTAACTAGAATTCAAAGGTATAACAGTTACAATACATTTTACATATGGACACTGTGTTGACAAGGTAAATAGTAAGTGTGGCAACAAGCTTTGGTGAGTAGATCAAGAACTTGAAGTTGACATATAAAACAAAAATAGTGAAAAAAATCATGAACCAAAAGTTACAGTATCAGGCATTAGTTCCTGAGCCAACATCAATATAAGACCTGTTATCACATGCACAAGCCAAGTTGTCATATATTGACAAGAAAAATGGGAGTTTAATCCTCTGGCCATTCTACCTCACGAGAACCCGGGCCTATGTCATGAATTTTGGTGCAACTGAACTTTTTGTGGCCATTCTTTGATGTGTTTGTCAATGCAAACAAAGTACATGTAAATGGCAGTTGACATAGTCTGGTCACCTTGATCCACATTGACATTATCAAAAAACAAAGTCCTAATCAATTTTCTTGTCCAGCTTGATGAGGTCATTGGTCATTGTGTACACTACAACAAGGAGGAACACCATGCACATGTACCCATGTATGTGTGTACTTGGTTTGCTTTGATTCCGGCGACAAGTTTAGTTTCCACAATCACTGTACTGATTATCACAGTGCATTCTGGTCATTTTGGTTAAAATTAGCCTATTTTTCATGCATGTTCATGTATTTGTCACCTGTAGGATGTCAGGGATTATAGGATTTCGTGTTATTGATATGTTTACCTGCAATGCGGTTCGAAAGAAAGAAATAGGAGCTATATCTGGACTTGTGTATGGAGGGACTGTGTGTACACATACTGTTTCCTCTACAATAAAGAAGGTCAAGTGCCAATTGTCCTGGTTGCATGCGGAGCCTCCAAAATTCATGTCATGAAATCATTTTTTCAGACTTCAACAACAATAACTGGAACACGAGAATGTAACGCCTGTATACTCCAAAGGAATTACTGAATCAGTAATTTTCAAAAACAACAAACTCCAAACTGGTCGTATTACCATGGGTTCTATAAGCACAAGCATTGCAACCAGAGTCTGGCATACATGTAGCTGGTTGGACACATGTTACAGTGTCCAAACCTTTGAGATTCAGTTGATTTTTGTTCTGGAAAAAGAGCACAAGTTTTTCTCAGGTAAATTTGTATGCCTATGCCATCTTTCAAATCAAGTATAATTGAGTGGTAGGTATTAAAGACAGAGTGCTTGTCTTGCATTTGCCCAGCACACAAACATGAGGGCCGTATTCCTTGCTCTCCCAACCGACAACTAGAAATTATTCTACTTGAAGAGTAGTTCAAAAGTTTACATCTTGTATTTTGCAAAAATAAGGAATTCCTTGCTCGTGCATATGATAAGTATATTATTCCCTAATATCTTCCGCCTCAAGTGAAGGAAAATACTCATGACGTAATACCCGTGTCACCACTTGTGTTTTTGATTAATGGTGACATAGCTGAACAAAGAAGAATGTTAGAGAATAATGTCTGATTACAGTCCAATTTGTTTGGCATTCATTTTATATCATACAAGGCCAATTACCATTCACTGGTCTCTACAAAAAGTTTGAAGATCTTAAGGCCTGGGACTGCTGGTCCACGATACTTAATGTTTTTATTGGTAAATTTTGGTAAAATAACAACCAGCTGCCGTGTAACAGTCTTCATGATATTATTTATCGTGATTTGCCTCATTGCTTCAGAGCAACTGAAATTAGCCTGTACTTAGAAAAGTTTTGTACTGAGAAATAAAGCAGAAACAACTTCAATTGTATCTTTGAAAATATCAAAGCTGTCTCATAGTACCAGTAAAGTTTAAGTCAAGAAAATAAAAAATAAAGTTTATCACATTTTCACGCTGCATGTTATGTGTACTAATACACTCTAACTGTCTGCTCAATTGATTATCACAAAATGAATTACAAAATTCCATTTACCTCCTTCACGGGATGTCAATAACCTGTTTGCAATAAAGGATAAGGACAAAATGCAGACTTTTTGATGCAAGTGTGTCTTTTGTGTGCTGCTCAGAGTTGTAAAGGAAAGCTATGCCTTAAGCGGTACAGTGTGTATGTTACTACCATCACAAGTACTGCATCTTACACAGGCTCTCCAAAATATCCATGTTGTACATGTATCTCAAAGTTTATCTTTTGCTATGCTCTGCTTCTGTTCATATGTTTTACCTTGAAGTTGCCACAAAAGAAAACATGTGACATCTTGTATTATAAAGAAGTTTTTTTGATTTATTAATTCATCAATGTTCTTGAAAGTCGAATGAACTGAATACAAAGCTTGTAACACCTAGGTGGTCATTCTTCATCATTGACAGGTCATCGAAAGGACACTGTTTCACATTGACAACTGTTATCGCCTTCCAAACTTGCGCGCCACAGGCTATGTCTGTAAGACCAATATTCCTTCTAATACAGCATTCCGGGGCTTTGGAGGACCTCAAGCTGTCTTCTTTGCAGAATACTGGATGTCAGACATTGCCGTAAGGTGTGGAATAACTCAACAACAGGTAAAAGGCACTATGAACCATCAGCATCTATCTGGAGGATTCACGTATTTCGTTAGAATGTGAGACTTTTCTCAACAAGCTTAAGGACTGAACTCATCAGTCTAGTTTGTGATTTATGAAGTTAGGGTCACCTCCAAGGCTGTATATGGATAAACAACTACAAGTACCGGTAGTGTTGTTAATATTTATATCGGTACTTTTGACATACAAACACAAATGTAGTGTATACATACACAGATTGGCAACCATATAATGCAAGCAGAAAGAAAGTACATTTTTGTACCATAATTATTGTAGATCTAAAAGGGATTACTGAATTTGCAGACAAATATTCAGTAAAATTAAAACTTTAGGGAAAGAAGGAATTGATGACATGTTTCTCTTGAACTTCAACACAAGCCATCGCATCTCTCACTATTAATAATCGCATGACTTACACATTTATTTTGGTCACAGGTTCGTGAAATTAACATGTACAGGGAGGGCGACCTGACCCATTTTAACCAGGCACTGATCATCAACGATACTCTACAAAAATGCTGGAAAGAGTGTATCTTGAAAAGTGACCTACAAAGAAGACGACGTCAGGTTGATATGTTCAACAGGTGAACTCAATTTTCTATTTTATTTTACTTATGACAGCAGTCTGTCTTTATTGCTCAGCATTGGATAGGTTAGATTTCGTCAGCAATTTTAAAGATTTTGTCATACTGGATTAGTTGGGCTGAGCTTTTCATAACCCATTTTGTTGTACTGTGCAAAAGTAAGGAAACAATAGTTTCACTGAATTAAATTTGTTGTTTTCTGGGCCATACTGCTTAAAGTTTTACTAGCCTAGGTGACCAATAAAGTATACAGTATTTGAATTGCATAGGTTACTTCTATCATTTTTTTGATTAAGCAGTCCATTAAAGGGAAGCAGTCATCAGAACTGCACATGTGCGACTTTCTTGTTTACAAAACAATGTATTTCATGCATGATGTCTAGAGGCATCAAGTCAACATACATGTAGCTGCATCATTTAAATTTTACAATATTCATTGATAACAAACATGTTTTAACTTTCATCGATCACCAATTTAACATACCCAGATAGAGTGTTTACATTGGGCGTAGGGATCCCTGACAACCTTTGAGCAGAATTCCAACGACTGCCTCCCTCTAAAAGAACAATATAATATGTCAGTGAACTTTCATTGGAGAATCAATATGAAAACCTAATGAATATATTTACCAGCATTTTATCATTGCTCTCAAGCATTTTTTCTCTTTGATATAGTGAAAATCGGTGGAAGAAAAGAGGAATAGCTCTGACTCCAGTCAAATTTGGCATTTCCTTCACGTTTAAGCCCATGAATCAAGTAAGTATATGCCATTGCCCATAGTTGCATGCATAGCTTTTTTTTCATAGTCAGGCTATTGTCTATAGCTAGCCAGCTAGATATGATATGATATAATTTGATATAGTATGACATCATGCGATGTGATGTCACATGTTGCCATGCTATATCAAATTCAACATATCCTGTCTAGTGAGGGTATTGCTGTAAATCTGATCTTCCTTTTGTTTTTTTGTCAGAAAACTTGTGGTAGGCATGATTACAAATAAGTACATTCACACCATGGGAAGTCGACAAACCTTTACAGTTCTGACAACAGAGAATCTTCCAATTGTTTTAAAATCATAATTATATCATCCTAGTATCTATGGTGTAAATACAGCAATCTGATGGTCAGGATGTGAAAAGAACTGTGGTATATTGGTGATATAGCGTGCTTGGCACACACGGGAGCTCTCAGCAAGAGCAAAAAAACATCCTTTCTTGACGTTCCATGCCAGCTAGAATTTCAATATACTGTAATTATGATATAATAGCAATAAATCACACCCAGCCAAGGTATACCACTCGGTTTTGATCAGTTCACTTCATTGTGCACTCCCTATTGTTTGTGTATTTATGTCATGAACTGGTCAAAATCTGGTGGTATACTTTCGCTGGGTGTGGTATTGCTCAAATCAAACCTGTTTTGGTCAGCTGCAGTTGGACTGTTTTAATGATACTAATAATATTCTAATATGTTTTATTTACTTCAAACACATCAATATCCATATAATGTGATCAAGGATGCTTATTAGGGCGACATTTTTATTTTTGTGTTTCTCATCTCCCGACCGACCGTATATTTCTGCTCCAACATGAAAATAAAAAAAACTTTTTTATTTGCGCCGCCTCTGAGGCAATCATCCTAGCGACAGCACCACCTTCATCAAATTGTGAGATTGCAGCGACTCAGACTGAAAGGACAGAGAGCACAGAACACTGAACTGAAAGACAAGAAATTGAAGTGACTGAATGGACAGAACATTGAACTGAAACAAATACCCCTTTTTTGTACTTAAAAATTGTAGAGACTGAATGGACAGAACATTGAACTGAAACAAATACAGGTTTCTTTTTTGGTACTTGATTTTTTTTTAGTGCAACCGCCCGCCCTGCCCGAGTATTCCTCTGGAGATGAGAAACATTTTGAGCAATTGCAATCAGAATGTCAACAAAGACAGCACAATAACATAATTTACTAAATGCATGCTTTTGACAATAATATGTGATTTGTAAAAGCACACCGTATTTCAAAGAGTTTGGAGTAATTGATCTTGGTGTGAGTTTCTCATCATATACATTGACAAAAGATGATGGGCTGAGTTGTTGATATGATAATAATATTGACCCACAGGTACATTTACTGTTAGTGTGTGCGCTTGATGTTGGGATTTTTAGTTTACTTCACAAGGATTTCAAAATCATGACCTGCACAATGATGTATTGTTCTACATTATCATTGCATGCAAGTGTTTCATGAAGTGAGTCGAAGAGAGTCTGTTGTATCTCTATTTCCTTCTCATTCTCCACAGGCTGGAGCCCTGGTTCACATATATGATGATGGCTCTGTACTGATTGCCCACGGCGGCACTGAGATGGGCCAGGGTCTTCACACCAAGATGATCCAGGTGGCAAGCAGAGCTCTAAAGATACCTACAAGTAAGATCTTTATTAGTGAGACCAGCACCAACACTGTGCCAAACACTTCCCCTACAGCTGCCAGTGCCTCATCTGATTTGAATGGTGAAGCAGTCAAGGTAATTATGGGTTTGATTTCTCATATGCTCTATTCGTTTGAGGTGGAATGCACCTTGGAGACAGATATTCAGACTTTGAAACTTTTACAGTACTTGTTTGGTCTGCCCCTTGTTGGGGCTCATTTTGAAGCTCATTGAGTGAATAGTCTTGAAACAGCATGTTTTTATGTAATTCAAAAGTTGTATTTTTCCACGTAAATTTAATACAGGTACATGTATGGGGTCATTTTTTAATTTACAAAGAAAGAACTATAGAAATACCTTATGTCCTCTGGAGATTTTCGCTTATCTACAAAGAATGCCCAAAGCAAAGTGATGTATAGAGAATCGATGAGGAACTGCTTTTTGTTTCCCTATAAGTTTCCGGCTACCTTGTCTCCAATTAATATGACATGTGTTTGTGTACAAGTATGGTACGTGGTCTCAAATGAGCTGTCACCATAGTGTTGACCAGGACTTTCAACAGTTTTTACCTCATGCTGAAGGCAGCAAGGTAACTAAAGTGCCTCAGGTACTTTACCAGTGAAGCCTGTCATGATCATCAGGCATGGTGCAACCTTCACACCATACTTGCCAATTTATCACACATTTATACAGAAAGGAGAAAATGGAGAGTCTTCTTAAATGAAGCTCCTTATATATTGCTGGCCGACTGCATGCACGTAGGTTGTTATTGTTTATGGCCCTGAGCTGATAAGCTTGTTGTCATGGTTCACACAGCTCATACTCTAAAGCAAGGGAGTGTAAAACTAGGATGGACTGTTGAATAACTGTGACCAGCAATTCCCTCATTACATTATATGCAGGTTAATTCAACTTGATTGTTATAGTATTTTTGTTACTTCATGATCGTCCAGGTTTAAAGTTGAAAGAATGTTATTCATAGTACAACCTTTGAGAATAATTACATCTATGTTTAACTGTTATTTCCCCAAGATCAATAAATTACAAATTTTTATGGACAGGTGTATGACTTTACAATAAAGTAGACCAGGTCCTACTGTTTTGTGATATTCTCATAGTCCACAAATTATCAACTCTGAGAAGATATGTAAATAAATGACAAATAAATTGCTTGGATACATTATTAAGATTCTGTATGCTTTTTGGGAGATTGCTTTACAAAAACTTTGTTTAAGAGATCAACATGTTTAATAAAATTTGTACCACAATATACAAATTTAGATGCCAACAAAGCCTGGATAGGTAAGAGGGAACCTGGTAACATTAAGCCTCTACCAGTGTGAAACGCTACAAAAATGTCGGTGGCTTTTCACATATTATCTGGTCACTTCTACACTGCTGTATACCAAATGGGGACAGTGTTTATGACCATTTAAAATTGATAACAAGAAAATTCACAGACATAATAACTATTACATCATCAACAAATTATTTACAAGCACTCAGATCATTTTTTCACTGTCTTGCCGTGTTTTAAAGTTAAGTAAAGATCAAATTTACATATTCTTACAGTCTTCGTATAATGGTGTTTATTGAGCAAACTTTCAACAATGTACCTCAGCTTAACCGTAATTCATTGAATGCTTTTGTCCTATAGATTGCATGTGAAACTATCAGAGAGAGATTGGAACCATATACTCTTTCCAACCCAAAAGGATCATGGGAAGACTGGGTAAGCTCTTTGCTTCAGTTGTTCTTTACCCTAGCATGCCATATTAAATGAAATAATGAAATGTACTGTTTGTCAGTTGAAAATTTCAAAAGGCAATAAGGGAACTTAAAAGATTGGCTTACTTGGCTGAGTAAAAGGTCATTTACAAACTGGCCTAACTGTGGTATTTATACTTAAATGGGAACTTCCCTTATAAAAGCTGGATCAGTGTAAATATATGCAAATGTCATAAAAACCATGCCCTGTTTGGTCCCAGAATCCCATCATTTTGCCATGTTTCAGGCGTTCATTGTCGTTGAATCATGCATATGTCTGTGAATATAATGACTAAACTTGAGTTGAAATAAACTGACAAAATGGTTTTTTTTTTGGAGAGAAAATGCATATGTTTCAAAATGTGTTCCCTCTGCGACCATTTAACCCCTCTTTGCATATGTCACGCAAGTACCCGTTATGATTATTCAAATTTATCATACGGTCAAAGTGATGCTATGAGAATTCAAAAACTCCTGCCCAGTGTATGCAAATGGCTACATCATCATTACTCCCCTATTGTGCGCCCAGGGTCCTGTAACTTCGTGTTTAAAATTCCTATTTAAGCTAGTGTGTGCATAACATGCTTACAGGAAATACCACAGAGCGTTTATACCGGTAGACATGAATTCTCCTGATATTTATTATCAATGAGATTAGACAATGTTAGAAGAGAGGGTGAACTAATATTAAAAAAAGTAATCAGAATCTTCTAGAATATGTTATTATCTAGTATAGAAACACAAAACTATTCAGGTCAGCAAAGGTCACACAATAGCCCATGATTCTGATTGCTGAATAGGTTTTATAAATTTGCATAAGTGTCCCAGGTTACATCAAGGACATGAGCGCAGATGAGAAGAATGCTGAAGTTACTTCTTAGATCACTTCCAAATAATATCGTGCACAAGCTCAGTCACATATTTCAAAGGCTAGGCCAATCAGTGCAAATTTGTCCACAAATTTATGGTAACAGGTAACCCTAATATATTAGCTTCTTTAAGATACATTCTGCCAAGAGGAAACAATTAGTTGTTGAAAAACGTTGACAAACAGATATGTTGACCAGTATAACTCAACTCAGCCATTTTATGTTCTTTTGTTATCCAATGTAAGTTTGTATGGGTCTATTA
>LD390681.1:43309-53910 GCA_001465055.1 Ptychodera flava
TTCCACACACAAGGAAGATCAATATTATAGGAATACTTTTCAGGGATAAAAGAAAAATCGTGTTTTTGACTCAAAATACCAAAACAAAGGCGGAAAGCTACCTTAAACTCACCCCAATATTTCTTCCATTTTCTTTTGGCAGCTCGTTCTACTTTTCTCTTCTTTGCAACTAACATGTTTTTGACATGTAACCATCTGGAAAATAGAACATGTACAATTATCGCATTTGATCAGATGGTCATGGAAGTGCAATGAAATCATGCAAGTTAAATGAAATCGCGAAATTTTGGCAAAATGCCAATTTGTCTTTTGCAGAATGATATCCAAAGGAGTATTCATGTAATTTTAGACAAAGAGCTGACACAAATTATTGGATATTTGTGATCAGCCTTCAGGGCAGATAAATTTTCTAACATTTCCTCTTGTCAGTTGAAACACTGCCAAAGAAACTCATACAGATTCCATTCTATATTAATCAGCGGAAGAGCCTTTTGTAACAGTGAATTGTATTGGTCAAAAGTCAATCACATGATATACATGTGAACAATATTTTGTCTGATAGGTTAGGGCAAGTTACAAATGAATTACAATATATTACAAGGCATGAAAATGTTGTAATTATTAAACATCAGATAACAAAATTTAAGAAATATTATAATTTTGACTTTTGTATTAGCTTTGTTCTGAACAGACAGATGACAATTTTAATAGTGATGTGCCATGGACAGATGCAAGAAATATGGAAGTAATTAGCTGACAAGGACAACCACTTCATTTCTAATTTATTTCAACCACATGGATGACATCGGAAATATTTCAGATATTTGCCCTTGTCAACTACAGTCACGTTTACATAAGCTGTATTTCTTTCTATGGCTTAACACAATGACCAGTACAAAGTGTAACATGTAATGCTATAGTGACTGATCATTTTCTCCAGCTGGCCTGATATGTTCAAGGAAAATTAATTATTAAGTCTTGACAGATGATATAATGTGGAAAGTACTCTCTTATATGGAAGGAAAATAATCTCCCATGAAAAAGGTCTCCTCAATTTTTTCAATTTTTACATGTATCAGTACTCACACAAACACCTGTCAGACCAGACAGCTTTATAATCAGAAAACCTCACCCATACAGGACAAACTTGCAGGACAAAAACTGCTAATTGGACAGAATTTTTAGCAAGGACACCAATCTTGTAAGGACTTTTTTGCCATTCCTAGGCCGTTCTTCATAGAATTTCCGGTTTCAAAGCACGGTAACTATTGAGTAACTTTCTAATCTTGTTTCTGCAAGTGTTAGAGTAATTTTCTCACACTGTGATTTCAATGGGACTTTTAATAAAACTCTTTCTTTGAAGCTGAGCAGGTCCTCCATAAATACAAAAATTAATACAAGGAACTAATGGTGAAATACTAAGCATTGAAAGTTTGTTGCCTGAAGTTATTCTGATAGCTTTTAACTCTGACATACACAGAAAATAACCTACATGTATTGCCATTAAAAGGTAATTAGTTTTCACAGCACACTCCATTCTCCATCAAAAAATAAATGAAAGCATTTGCTTAATTACAAATTTGCAGTTTCTGTTGTATCAAAAAGTCACAGAAAACCTTTCTACCATTCCTATTCACAAGTTTTCTGTGAATAAATTTGAATACAATGTGAAGGTACACAGGAGGATTTTTCATATCTTCTGTGGACTGTCTGAAATTTTTGAGTGGCCGTTCACTTACCCAGCTTTCCTTATTGCACCACGTTGTTTGCTGTATGAAATATTACTCTTGTGAGAACTGAGTGATTCTTCCGAGGCTTCTGAGGTACCATCATCAGCCTCCTGAATGTCAAGACAGGCACAGAAAAATTTACATTTCTGTAACCGTTTTTGCACACATACCGGTATGGCTAAGCAATAACTCTCCTAACAACAGTCAGTACAGAAACGTTTCTCTACTGACTATGCCCATACATACAGTACTGCAGTTGTGTAATATCAATTATACATACAACGCAAAAAAAAGGAAATGTATGGATGGATGGTACAGTACATATAGACAGGATGCTATACAGTATCAATTTGATCCTGTACAGTATGGGTTTGTGTAGTACGTACGTATCATGCATTATGTATACTAGGTACAGTTAATGTGGCAGTGACACAGTGCAGGCTATGCAGCATACAGAAATTTTATCAGAGTTTTGTAAGTTTGTAACAAAAGCTAAACACAGAGTATGGTGTTCATCATCTGATCATCATCTAATTTATCAGGAAAATTGATAATTTGATTATATTTTCCCAAAGAGAACACAGTAAACTGCGGCTATTTTAAATTTAAAATGCTAGTAAATTTCAGGAAGTTTTATTTATTGTGATATGAAGTACGTCATCAGGGTCCAGGGACTTGATTTTTTCTCTTTAAGTTACTTTATCAGCTGCTTGCTCAACCAATCTAGATAAAGTTTTACAATAATAGTTTCCAGTTTCTTTTGATGAATATATACCACACATAAAACAGGCTAAAAGAATACAAATGGAAGACCTATTGATACATGTAACTTGCTGAAGATGTAGATGAATTGTAGTCATTAAGAGAGAGAGAGGTAGACAGGAGAGAGAGAGAGAGAGAGAGAGAGAGAGAGAGAGAGAGAGAGAGAGAGAGAGTGAGAAAGTGAGAGTGAGAGTGAGAGAGAGGGAAGGAGGGAGGGAGATATGGTCTGATGCAATCTAACAAAGACATGATTTCATTACCTCCTCTTTCAACATGAAAGACTGAAGTTCTCCAGTGTCAACAGAATCTCCATCAGCAGCCGATGATCCTCTATTTGTACCACTGCTGTGTTTTCCTGTACTACTTCCACTGTCACTTCCTGTTTTAGGCTTTGTAGACGTCGGCAGCATAGTGCCTCGCCCACTGGAAGCCGAGTGTGTTGAGCTCTTATTGGAATCCACAGTTTCATTGTCCAGGCAGATCCCGTCAAAACCACTGTCCGTGTACTCTTGGTTGAGTCTGCGTAGATGCGCCTCATACTCTTTCAATACCGAATCTGAACGAGAGGTCACTGTCAGGTCAGAATTATCATAATAACTGAATGACTTTTGGTGTCTTGGCAGTGATGATCTTTTCTTTGGACTGTAATTATCCGGCAGTTCTTTGGGAATTTGTGGCAAGCTTATCCCGGAATGGCTGTGTCTGAAACTCTGGGACCGACCGGCATTTACATTTCCTGGTTTGTCCACAATAGGACTTACATGTACAGTCTTGTTGATAACCGGCACATGTGGTTGTGCCGGTGGCTCCAGTACATTTGGTGGGGGTGGCGGCAATCCATTGAACATATCATTGGCATTCTCAGTACCAGTCACTTGGCTGCTTCCGTCTTCTGCTGCCACCCTCAAAATTTTCTTAACATCATCAGAATCTAAGATTTCCTCATCACTCCTACTACCGCTGTCAATGTTTGGGTTACTTTTCCGCCTCCTGGGAGGAGCTTTTGGTTTCTCGTTTTCTGTCACGTTTTCGTACACAGAATTTGAACTGTTTGCATGTGCACCATGTATTGCTGCATTCCATTCCTGATTGTATCCCTCTGATGGAAGCCGCTGATCCAACCTGCTGGAGCCAGCACTCTCACCGTCCATGCCTTTGTTATCAAAGGACAAGCTGCGCCCGTGAAATGTCTTTCCCTCTGCCATACCGGAAAAGACATCATCATCGCTGATGTCATTATCCTGCGCTATCAGCTGATCAATATCTGTGACGTAGGCAGCACTGTCTTCTGGTGATGGCGGATCTTCAGTTCCTGACGGTGGGTCAATATTCAGTGACACTGCTGAACTTGACTGCAGCAGGGGAAACCTCTCAGATGGCTGAATGATATAAACCAGGACAATATTTCAATAATTGTGGAACTTTCTAACAAACCACACATTTGCAAATAAGAAGTTGCATAGCACCTTCAGATAAGGTACACTGTGTCAATTAACAGGCAGCAATTTGCAAATAACAATCAATTCATCAACTGATTACTGACAAATGAATAGAATTACTATAAGATTAATTTGCTAGAATTTTTTTCAGGAAGATGACGGTCTACTTCACTTTTACAGAAAAGATGTGAAGTTACACCACTTCAGATTCAGATTCTGAATGTGACTTCAGATTCTGAATCTGAATCTGAAATCACACCACTCAGTGAGCCCAGAAGCACAATATTTCTTCACACAGTTATTAATGATTTTGCCATTGCCGGATAACTACAGATACCGGTACTCACTCTACACAAATAAAATTTTCACTGGCCAAAATGTTTCCAAACAACAAATGTTAGGAGTAAATTTACAAAAGAAGAAGTAGCAGAGAATATCTTCATTGTGATAAACTAAAACAAATGTTTCCACAATCAAGAAAAAAAGAAATTGTGAGTGATAGAAAGTACATATATGGAAGTGAACTGGTCAAAACTGAGTGGTATACCGGTACCATCACTAGGTGTGATTTATTGCTATAACATGTATATCATAACAATATATTAAAATTCTGGCATGTAACATCAAAAAGGATTTTTACTCTTGCCTAAGGCTCACATGTGTGCCAACCATGGTATATCACAAATATACAACGCTTCTTTCTAGGTCTTGACCAATCAGATTGCTGTATTTTCACCATCAATATACTGGTGTGATATAATTTGTGTCTTACTCAAGAATCCAATTTGAAACTTACACACCTCTCACACAGACAAACATGCAATATATCCAATGAGCTATTGGTACGTTTGAAATGTGAGTTTGGGAGAATTCACATCATAACGATACTTACTGTACAAGTTTTGACAAAGCATTGTGCATCAGCGTCAGATACAAAATTCAAACCCCATACACCACCTTGCACCGTGTCTCTCCATTGCACAAAACAATCCCCTGACTTCAATAATTTAGTACCTGTTAAAAAAGTGAAAGCATGTAAAGTTGATGTATTGAGTTCCAATTACATTGTCATTAATACAACATGCAGATAGTATGGCCGTTCACAGATGCAGTATTAAGCCTGACAGTTTTGAGTATTGTTATAATTGAGAACTATTTGACATACACCTACAAAACCATGCAAAAAGCACCAGATGTTTGCCAAATAGAAATTATTCAGTCCTGTTGGAGAATTTATTAAAGGGATTATGTTCAAGGATGTCTTCTCTGATGGTTGGTGGCCTTACATACATGATAATACACATAATTATCAATTTAAATATGTAATCCTTAATACATATTAAAATCAGAAAATAAAAAAGTAAATTTAAATACTTCAAATCTTATCCTGCAAAGTTCATACGTCACCATCACATCAACCAGTGAAACAGAACTCCTTTCATTGCACTTTAACAAAGACTTATGAGCATTTGAAGACCCTTGAAAACAGAGATACTGTAAATATGATATAGTGATTAAACCTGGTGTAACATAGCAAGCCATGTAGGTGAAATGACATGTGGGTTTTGGCTAAATTTTATCACTGACTTAGCAAATAGACAGTGACAGGCCTTGTACGATAAGAGTTATCAAAGCACTAAGAAATTTATAGATATCAGTTTGAACCGGTGAAAGACGCAAGTTGTGATAACTCAACATTTACTCTGAGAATTTCCAGGTAAAAGTATTGAATTCAATGAAACGTCATAATTTCAAACAGATGACCGCTAAACAAGCATAATCAACTATGAACTGTTCAAGTCAGGCAAGTGTTTTGACTCACAAGACTCAAAACAGCATTCAGTTTTCATATAAACTGGACAAAAAAGCCAACAGGGAATATAAATGTCATCATCACTTCCAAATTATTGTAGCAATCATCCAGTACATGCTCCTGCCTACACCACAGCTGTTTGCCTTCTTACACTAATCCAGCATCTCTGTCATATTGATGGAAATCTAGCTACCAACAGATGACAAAATGTACCCGGTAAAAGCAAAGGTCATGTGATGAGGACGCAACGCCCGCTGAGTCCACAGACAAATACCATCATTTTCTCAGTGGGATTCACATGTTGCTCGCTTGTAGGGATATTTGATATATGTTTGATATCAATGGCTGGAAAATCAATATGATATCATGATATTATATCCTATCCACGTGTAGGGTCTGGATTTTGACAAGATTCTTCCAGTACACATGCATGTAGCAATAGACGATGTTCCGCTGATTGCGAGATCTCGCGAGACTTTAATACATGCCCGTAGAAACAGGATTCCAGCTTAGTAATACAAGTCAAACTTTGTGTGGAACTAGAAATAGTGCAGAACTGAGCAAAGATTGTAACTTCATATATTTTATGCAGTGTTTAACGTAATTAGCTACTTGTCCTGCTTTACGCAGTTTGTCCTGTGTTGCGAGAACACGTCCACTGCGAACCACATATTCTCGCCATATCTCGGAATGTCTCGCGCTGTTCGGAACATGGTCTATTCTGGGTTACAGATGGAGGCTTCTTCATGTCAAAGGGACAGGGTAATTGCCGTCTTCGGGCCATTCTTTCTACACTTTTGTCAACTTTTGTACTACCGGTATTTCAGCATTGAGGTCACTTTACTACGTTGGATGGATGGTTTACCTTGAAACATTCTGACAATGAAAAATGTAGTGCAATCTACCGTACTGACATACAGAAACATAGCCAAGTAATAGCCAAGAAACTGCCAAGTTATAATTATGTCAACTCAGTTCTTTTATTTCTACCATTTTGGTAATTTACATGCTGAATGTCCTCACAAGACTAATCAGTGTTTAAAGCCCCACTAGCTGTAACTCTTGAAATTTGTTGACCTCAAAATATCTTCCTGTTCTCCCCTGGTTTTCTCTGAATTCTACCCTCTGAAGGGATATGGGCTTTTACTGCATTAGGAAACCATTCCTTTGTGAAATATTTGACGAGTAAATTCAAATTTTAACGGTCATTTTGATTTCCCAACATTTTCAAAATTGGTAATATTACAAAGGAAACAGTCACAGTTGAAAACATTCACCCTATGCATTACATTGGACTACTCTGTGTAGTTTATGTGAAGATTACTGAAATATTTAGTACATTTTCACAAACTTATTTTAGCTTGAAAGTAAAATCATAAAAATAATGCTAAAAGATAAAGCTAGTGGGGCTTTAATATTTTCTTTTGATAAAGCATTGGTATTAAAAACAGGTGATCCTTGCATCATGCTAGATAGAAATCATATAAGAAATGGTTTACATCAGAACCCAATCAGAATACCTTACAATTAACAGGAGAAAGTTATAAATCAAATGTTATTATATTAATACTACTAGTAGATTAGAAGTATTTGTCTATCATGAATACTTTTGGATTTGAATTAGATTTACTTGTAATTTACAGACACCTACTGGTATCTATGGAGTGTTTATATTTGGTATAAAAAGGGCCAACAGTTAGTAACTCTCTATAATATTTTCATTATCTTAATGTCGTTCTAGAAAACAAACATGACACATTACATATATCCCGCAAGATTATGGTTAATTTACAAATGAATGCTGGTCCTGACAAGAATTCATGAAGTTGCATACAAAACTGCACATCTTACACTCGGGCTGTGTGGACAAGTTAACTTTACTAGTCATTTGAACATGATAGTGACAGAAAAACAGCAAATTGTACTTTATATATAAAGCAAATGAAAAATACCAGATTAATACACTGAAAGTTCAAGCTAATCATGGAGCTTCAATCTCCAGAGCTTCAATCTCCATAAGCGTTCAAAAGGGAAACTAGTTCTATGACTAAATGAGCAACGACAAACACATCAACTGACCTGGTCTTGATATTTGTAGATCTAAGACTCTACCAGTTGGGAAGCTGGTGGCCACAATGTGATAGATGTGTTTTGGTGTTTCCTGGACACAGTTGACTGTGACCGGGATCAATCCATCGGTAAGTCTCTCCCATCTCTGACTGTCGTCATCCACAGCCAAGGTGTACACTTCTGCTAGAAACCTGAGAAACGGTGGAAAGAGGCAAAGCAAAGAAAAAGCGTAAATACACTATGTAAAATAGGTAATTGTCAGACACTGGTTCTGTAAGTAGGTGGTTCCTTGGCAAACATTTAAATCAGATTCACACAAATTCAACAATTGTTTTCTCTACATAGGTGATACATGGCAAATATTCAAATCTATTCGAACAGTTTCACAAAATGCTCCATAAACAGGAGATACTTGCAAAAGATTTAAATTTATTCACAATGCATTTTGTAAACTTTCTGTAAGCAGACGATACCTGCCACACATTTAAAAGACTTCAAACAATTCAACAAACTGCTGATATTGATATTTGATATTTGACAAATGACAGTGAGCTAAACTCTAATGCTGTATGTCCCTGTGTCTAGTCAGCATGCCATGCATCTAAATGTAGAGTATATCAGTTCGTGATCTCTCAAGATTTACAGAAAGTCACAGGAAATAGATGATCTAAATGCTGTCAGGAGACATCATCCCTGCAGTTAAAACCAGTCTGTCTGACAACCTGAAATACATCAGTAAGAAACTCGACACCGCAAATCACAATCTCGTCAAGCTCAACTCAAAACAGGAGTAAAAGTCGACAGACAGAAATTTCAAAAATGTTTGAAAATGAAAATAATCACTCAACACAGTAGGAGATGTATTTTACTTGAATGTCAACCTTGTCACCCCCAGGCTCCTGCAATGTTAAAAAGTCCTTGTGGTTTTCTGGTGGCACGCAAGGCCCATACCACTGGGGACTGGGGGTGTCCAGGGTCAACATTTTGCGAATGAAGATGTGTAGTCATATCACTCTTGCTAGCCTATGCAATGTTGATGTAGATGTGGTGGAACGTTCAGCTTCCCTCACTGTAATGACTGAATGAATTACGCAATGATGACGGAGCACGGCTAGAAATGCTGAAAATGAAAATGCTGTGAAAGGCAAGGTGATATATAGCCAGACATGGGCTGTCCTAATGAGCAATGAAGTCACTGCATGAAATACCATGTTGCTATGTGCAATTTACCATGTTGGCACGAAATGGTTGGAACAGAATGGTAGCATCCGCAATAGTCATGGAGGAGAAAGACAATTCCTTTGGGAATCCACACACACACAGTCTGCACAAGACATTTGCACACACACACACAAACACACACACACACTCTGCACAAGACATTCTCAAAATAAAAAAAACTTTGTACCAATGGATACACATGTACTGAATTGAATTTGGGCCACATTAGCAGAATGTAAACAATGTGCCTTCTAATTTTTATTTACCTGTAAACAACCTTTTACCAAGGCTAGAGGCCATGAAATTAAATCCCTACAAACTTTTGTGATGTAAATGCTGTAGCCTTCCCTGAACTGCAAAGATTGCCAAACTGATGGATATTTTGCTTATTAATCATATTCTTTGAAAGTCTCTGATACCGCTAATTAGGAACTTGCAGCAATTTTAAGTTATAGACAGTCTATAATGTCTTCCGTTGAAGTGACATTCTCACATAAATAATGAGAAAATGGACATTGTATTTGCATGATCTGGAATTTAGAGTACCACAAGGAACTCTCCCTGATAAAAATCTTTTCATTCTTATTTTAATTAGGAAAACAAAGGATGCTGGGCTGAAAAGGGCAACATCCGCTGGCACAATAATCAGGATAAATAGATCTTATCAACAGGGATGAATAGGAACAGTAATTAAGACTTCCTGATTCTGTAGGCTGTGTTCTTTGCTTGCTTGCTATTGACATAAAAATAAGTATTTGCCTCTTTGCAAAATGATGAAGAGTATGTAACTTTTTCAGATGTTCAAATGGCTGGTATAATTCCGATGTAAATATGAGCTGAAATCTTGCACACAATTGTATTTTCACACTGGTTTTTCCTTGACATCTACAAATATGACAATTCACTTGGAAAGGTGTGAGAATTTCACCCATCAAATGACACTGATAGGTTCAAAATTGCTGATTGGCTAAATCTTGGTTGCTCTAATTTGCATAATGGTTATAATCCTCCAATTACTGGCATTATTTGTATTTATACAACATTTTGTCCTCTTTTCATTACAAAAACTAATTGATACAAAACGTTTGACGAAGGGGGATTGACAAATGGATCCTTTTACGACGCTAACATAGGGTAGTTGTTAGTATTAACATTGAAAGAATTGAAATTATATGTGAATGGTTAGAGTTGATGGTTTTGTAACAAACAGTTAAAATAAATCACAGCAAACACACACAGAGTTAAGACACAACCACACTAAAACACAACAAGAATATTTTACATTCTGCAAGAATCCAGTCAGGAAACGTACCCACTGCACATCTTGCGTGTATTAGTAATTGTGTGTGAGTTGCACCAAAGACAGAAGCAGACAGATCTACATGCACAATGTTTGGGGACTCACTGCCAGTTGTCTGCACATGCTGCAGCGGAGGAACAAGGATCGCTATGGTGACGATCACTCCCATTATTTAGCGGTTTAACTGGCGAGCTTCTCTTGATACTCATGCGACGTACGACTCCCGTCGTAGATGTCTTGACAGCGTCTTTGAATTTATTCCACAT
>LD390732.1:0-10363 GCA_001465055.1 Ptychodera flava
ATTTTGTAAATGGGCTTTGGCCCATGGGTATATTCCACATTGCTCAATTGGGTAGTGGGTGATGGGTACTTCATCTTGTAATTGGATTCAGCCGATAGGATGGTGGATTAAATATAATTGGAACAATTACACTTTCAAAATTTAGGAAAACGGTAAAGAATTATATCAAAATAATGTTAGGTCACAAATTTGAAGAAAAGTGTACACTTCTCATTGTTCGTACTATTTTTAATGGACCGACACACTGAGAAAAAGGGATGAAAGGGTTTAAAGTTCTCACCTTTCTGAAATAATCTTCAGCCAGGTACATTATCTTCTGTGGAGCACCTGCACACTTGATGGGAGTGTTTGGAAATGTGAATATGGCATTGCCTCCTTGGAAGTTCTGGATTGCTGGGAAAGTTTTCCCGACATAGTGATAGGAATAATTTGAGCACACAGCTGGATCTCTCTCAAGAGCATCTACCAGGCCATCAACCTGCAGATGACAAGACAAAGAATGGAATCTGATTTTACTGTAATTAACAATGTTTGCTCACGGATTTAACACATTGAATGATCTTTTATATATTAATTTAATTTCCATCAAATAATCAAAACATCTGAAGCAATCAAAATGAGAAGAAATTTTGGTGAAAAGTGCATATCACACTGCATCAGGAAATTGAGATTTAAACGTACATTCTGTATAACTATCAGCAATTTGTTTTCATCAACAAAAAGTATAGATCCCAATTTTTCTATTGGTGGAAATTTTTCTGAGCAAAGTACTAGTAAAGTTCAGATTTTCAATTTTACTAGCATTACTTATTAGATACTACAGTTGTTAATGCTATAACCACTGCAGCAACAATAACAGTATATGTACCAATAACATCAGCAATGCGTTTGATTGGTCAGAGGGGAAGACACCTACCCATTCATAATGCAGAGTCAGTCCCATGGCAACCACTAAATATTCATACTGCACTTCATCCCCATTGGCTGTGATCACAACATTATTTTCAGGTTGGAATTCTTTCACTGAATCTTTAATCCATTCACATTGTTTAGGCAGGATTTCTTTCACAGACTTGCCAGAATCAACTTGTCTCTTGATTCCCCCACCAACAAGAGTCCAGAATGGTTGATAGTAATGCATCTGCAAAGCAACAGATTATTTGTCTCCTCATGTAAAGCTCAAATGTACATATTTTAAATCTATATTTTCTGACTGTAACATACACAATATCTTGTACTACTCTGAAACTCTAATCTTGTTGAAATACCTGTTATTCAACCTATAATACTGCATGTAATTTCAGAGTGCTATATATTGATGCTGATAAGAATTTGTCTTGACAAGAATATTGTATATTGCATCCAACGGTATACCTCGTATTGGCAAGAAAACTGGTAGTATTTTGTATTTAAACATACTTGAGTGAGAAGAATGAAAAACAAATTTGTTTTATAGAACATAAATAATGACTTATTATTATTGAAACTTTACAGATATTGACCATGCAGATGACAGTTTAAATAACAAGAACAAAACTAATTGCTATTGTATGTTGGGAATTTTAACTCCAGGGTTGATCATCACAAGATGAGAAAAAAATCATGTCGAACAAATAATTCTAAAGCGGAACTATTGTGGCCATGCTTTTGAAATATTTTCTATGCTATGCATTCTCTACAATTGATTTTAAAATTTTTGAATTAGAAAGGGAAAATAATTCAGAACTCTTCTTTGCCATTTAATTTGTTTCTGATAACTGTTACATATTCTTCATGTTTCAGGTGATATTAATGAACTTCAATTGCTAAGCATAGATGCCTATCAGAATTTATGAAATCAACAAAAAGTATGAACTTTAAAATTATATTTTTCAGAGAAAAACAAAATCATGTATGATGGATGGCTTTACGATAGAATGTGCCTCACGGGCAGATATTTAGACTCAAAGTTTTTCACAGTACTTTTCAGGTCTACAATTTCTTGGGGCTCATTTTAAAATTCATGGAGGAAGAAAACATGTACTGTCTCAGTATTCATGAAAATCTATATTGCATTTTGTCTCTCTTGAGCTAACACTGGGATGGTAGCTATTTTGAATTTCAAATATAAGTACATGTTAGGTAATTTGATAGTCTAGATCTAAACTGACCCTTGATATATTTATTCTGGATTTCTTTTTAGGAGTACATGTGAAAGTTTCATTGGGGAAAGTTGACCAAAAGTTTAGTTTGGTTTCACTTTCAAGGCATATACCCGGTACTACCTTAAAACACAAAGTTGCTGACTCTTGGCTGTTAGTATTTTGTCACTGCTTTCTAAGACTTGCTTAATTACACAGAAGTGAAAATTACCATAACTATTTTCCTTTTTTATTACTCACATCGTGTGGTTCTATAACAGCCACTTTGCCTCTTCCCAGTCGCCTGCTAAGTTTGCTTGCCATTGCAGAGCCCCCTGCTCCAGCGCCAGCTATCACCACCTGATAGCTTTTCTTTTGTTTTGTCGAAGCAGACGTACTGAAGGCAAGATGACTGATAGAGGGCGCTGTGCAATATAGCACTTTCTCTGACCGTCTACAAAGAGCAGGAAATGAACAACCTGTTCGGATTATGGGATGTAAGAGAGACATTTTCCTCACTTCTTGAACCACAGTTACAACCTGTAAAACAAGCAATTGTAAGAGCTTTGTTATTTATCCTCTGGTGATGTCGACAACTTTTGGTTGTAATGCTGTTATGTGCAGTCTCACACCCAGCTGATAGGAAGACCCACACATGACTGAATCATTCAGTTTTATACAGATGGGTCCAAGATGAAATATTTTTTCTCAAGAGAATCACTTTGCAGCTGTTCGACAGAATAGACAAAACTAAACAATACATTGAACTATATTTTATCAATTTGTATGAATGAATTTAGTGTATAATGCATAAAATAATGAACCAAGTATTGGAAATATTCCCACTTTTGTCATGCAATTACTTCCTACCCTGCCATGTGTGACACACAGGGAGGTTACATATGCATTTGACAGTCATTTAAATACCATACACCCTAAAAGATTATTGCTGTTGGCAGCTTATTTTAAGGTTTCAGGGCGGAGTGGGGCTTTTGGGTGAAAATGTTAAAAAGGGGCACTTTCAACCCCTAAATGTGCCTGACGTCAAACCCCACAACTTTCAAAACGCCAGAGAAACTTCATTGAAAGGTCTCTGGTTCATTACAATTTGCACAAAGTTCTAGTCACCCGGAATTACAACATATTAATTTTGTTAGTGAGAGGAATGAATGTATCTTGTCGTTTACTCTTAATTTTACATGACAGACACTTTTTTTCAAAATTTCCACTTTTTCTGGCTGAACTCCATGCAGTAAATACGTGTACAAATCTTTACAGAACAAATTTCTTTCATTTTTGACAACTCCCCCCCCCCCGAAAATCTAACGATCACCCCTCAAAGAAGCCGAAGGCGCACTCTAACTGGCGCGAACGTACTTTCTCCGAAACGAGACGATGAAATGTTTGTGACCAGAATAGGGCCTGCAGCCGGCACAAGAACAAATTGGCGCCAAAATACTTTCGAGACGTTCTGTAAACATGGTTGTTACCTCAATTTAGAAACCATAGATGAAAGACGATGAAAGAGATCTTACACTCAGACGCAGAAACGAAATATGGATGGTAAAAACTGCATTGACCCTAGCTGTGATATCGCAGCGGTACTTGTGGCGTGTATCGAACGCGCTCTGGGGTCATCGCCACAGTCCCTGGCGATGACCCCAGAGCGCGTTCGATACACGCCACAAGTACCGCTGCGATATCACAGCTACATTGACCCCTGCAGGTTCATCCGAGGTCAAATGACACTTCATAGTCCAATTGACAGATAACGCTCACATTATCGCATCAATCACGAGAACTTGTTGTGCCCACTTTGACAGTGTAAGCTTTAATCTCATTGTATAACGATTGTTGAGAAAACGACGCACTCGAAGGTTGCCGACGTTGACTTAGCAAAATACGCGCGAAGCCTGCAATTTAACAGACCTACACTGTTACATAATCCTTCCACAGGCACAGCACGGTGAACTGAGACCGAGGCTACGATAACATGTTTTCTCTTTCCATTTTTGAATTCAAAACAAACTAAATGAATTCGCTGATTATCACAACTGATGTTGGCGTTACTGCAATAGCCGACTCGATTAGATTAAGGGGCCGTAGATAATTAAAACTCCCGCATACGCAATTTTTGTGTTTTGGGGGAGGAGGTGTATTTCGATTTACCGTGCGCAAAAAATCGCTCTAAGCTTACAAGTTTTCACATCGCAACATCTCTCTACACGTTTTTGTGTATCGATCATTTTCGATACACTGTTTCAATTCATTCTTTTGGTTGCGTCATTGTCGAGTTGGCGCTTAGAGGGGGTATGCATGGGGGTGGGGGTTGTTAGTGTATGCGTGATTTCATAGCGACGTAATCACCGATTGTAGGTATATGCTGATACAGACTTGGTTGGATTTTCGCACTTCCAAACTTTCGTTTATGGGAGGGGGTGAGGCCAATCGCACTTAGTTGCGTTTACAGTGCGCATGTTTTAATTATCCACGGTCCCTATGGTGACACGACTTGTACCCGCTTGTACTACGTGCGCACTAGTTTCTGTGTCAAGCCCATGACATGTACCCCTTTAATAAACTACAAAATTCTATCCACTGTTACATCGTGTTACATTCATGTTTTTCTTCTTTTTTGCACCAGTAAGAGGTACAGAGCCACTCCCCGTCTTCGTGAACAAATGCTCGGTTTAACTTATATGCGGTCCATACTGTTGGGCAAGTTGTTGAGACTGTGCACATGTGGACCCGCGTGTCATCAGCTCTATGTTCAGCAATTACAACATCATTTTTAAATTAAAACGGAATACGTTGGCGATACCACCACTACAGCCGTGCTGATCGTCAGAATGCACTGAACCAATCGCAGAGCGGATAATGATACGCGTTTTATCAATAAGTTATAAGTAACTTATAGAAACAATATTCGATAATCAAACAGAAAATCGTGTATTGTCCAATGAACCAGTCAACGGAAACGCAACAAATACCTTATGTGCGACAGTATGTATTATTTACAGACTTTGGTGCTACATCCACAGGCATGATGTTTTCTGGGTAGTTTCTATAAGTGTAGTTTACTCTACGTTTCGACGTTCTCTTCCGTAGCCTACGGAAGAGAACGTCGAAACGTAGAATAAACTCACTTATAGAAACTACCCAGAAAACATCACGCCTGTGGCTACATCGTCTCAAGACAGCGCACTGTCAGCAGATATTGCGGCAGAAACTTCCAAAGGTTTATGCGCTAGCACTCCACATGCACGCCTGATATGCGTGCCACGGGACATATTGACATTCATGAACAATTGTTCACCGTGTACCTGTACACATGTACACGCTAACATCCTATTTCACCTTGTGGATATAAATATTCATAGATGTATGAATTGTCGGATCCTACCTTTCATCCGATATTTGCAAACTTGGTCAAGACTCGCTTTGGTTAGGATGCAGTACGAGATAAAAACCAACTTGATTTCGATCCCCGATCTCGAGACCGCTCCGAATAGCGGTAACAACGTAACAGATTAAAGTGACCCGTTAGACCCGAGAGGTCATGGGTTATTTTTTATTTGGACAGGCGAATCCATTCGGGATCACTTATCACTCCTGAGAAACTGGTCAAAATGATCGTGCACATGTTTGAGATTTTATTCACTGCTTTGCCTTGCTTTGTTTTTGCATTAGGTTTTGCAAAAAATCGCACGTTTCATATTTTCAAGGTGATTTTGATAAAGTTGTATATTTTTCCCGAAATCGACCACCCCTGCCAGAACAATGGTCTATGCCCTGCTACACTGTCTGTCAACATGGTCTGTCAACTACCACCACACTCGCAGTATTCATGTCGACCCGCAAATTAGCAGGTAAACAATTCATGCCGTAATCCACTCGTCTCTCCGCTAAGGCATAGCTCACTCGCTTTCACCAGGGTATGCTTTCCAAACTTTCACATACCTATTCCGCCTTTCGTAGAGCATGCAAACGTCTTGTTTTGTCTTTTGTTTTTGATTTTTTTTTTCAGAATTCATGAACTTTTTTCAGTTTGAAAATGTCGTTTCCCCGTTTCGTACATTTTCTGCACATTTCTTTCCTCCAAGCTTTAATAACGCAGGATTTCTTCCATATTCTTATAGTTTATTTTTGTCGCTCGTTGTAAACGTAGTAATAATTAGTTTAGATGATCAAATCTTGACTCAAAAGATGCAAAGAAAAAAAATACATGTAGACAAATCAATACGGTACCGTTCATTCTCAGAGAACACTGAACTATTAGCGCATATAGCAGAAGATGGGACATTGTGTCTTCGGTTTCGCTCAGAAAAATTCCGAGTGATACCTGCCGCGAAACTAATAATTTTATCGTGTTTCCAACGACACCATCGCCAGATTGTTGTGTTTGGTTTGACAGAAGCTACGTGCAATTCACGGTGTGAGGGTTCTGATATTTATCGCTCGTTAAAAAAAAAACCTTTCAAACGCATAGTGGTTTTACAATGCTGTTTTCACAATGACAAATTCGACCCAAAGACCAAATGCACTTTTTGATACTTTCTATCGTTCCTCGTCCGCTAAGAGCAATAGTTACGCCCTCTGAAATAGACAAGCTTATATTTTTAATGAAAACATTCCCAAAATGACGTGTTTGCGTAAACGTATAGATTATAGGATTTGGTGTCTTATATCACACAGAATCGCTTATTCAATAAGGGCGAGGATATATATAATTAAATCAGAAAATAAACAAACTGATGTGCCACCCTCCCATGCTACTAGTTTACCGTTTTGTTGCACCGTTTTGTGGCGTCTGCCACAGGCGCTTGGCTCGTCGCTTCGCGAAGCCCCTATATGATACAATAAGAATATCGATATACATGTATCATATACGGGCTGCTCGAAGGAGAGACGAGCCAACCACCTGTGGCGTCTGAATCGGTGGCGCATTTCGGCAAACCAATAAACCAATTTGCATCTTCAAATAAGAAAATCGAAAGAGGGCTAATTTTCACTTTTCAAATGGTTTAATCATCTTGATGATTAAGCGTTATTCATATTTGTAAATTTAAAATCTTTGGTTTGAGAATGAAATATAGGAAATAGGTGTATACTGCTGTGAGGATGGCACTTTGCGGCCATTAGCCTACAGGCTATGATTAACAAACCGTAATTACTCTACCCCACTTATTAACACGAAAGTCTGCTGACGTTTACTACTTCAATTTAGGTCTACTCTGTTTTGATATTTATATACCCACATACTTGGAGTATGTCTATTCAGAAAGGAGAAATTAAACACTCAACACGCTCAAGAGGTAAAGTGAGCGACCGAAGCACGGGCTTCGCACTACCAGGCTTGTATTTAAACGCCTATAAAAACTTCCAAGTCATATAATCATGATAATCTAGTAGGTAGACTAAACGACCATGGATATCGAGGTGGGGTATTCAAAAGCTAACCAAATAACCTTACATAAGACAACACAGATTTGTCTGATTTTTATATCTGCTGTAATCCTGCGTTATTTCAACAGTGTAGTGAATGTCCGCAGTTTGCTGTAAGGTTTTACCGTAAGTGATTTGAAGAAAAATTTATTTTTCAAGTTTCACAAATATTTGACAGTTTTCGATAACACAAAACAACATCATTATAAATAACAACAAAAGGGGATCGATGAGAGTCAAAATGCGACTTGAACTCACTCTTGTCACGTTCCAAAATATTTCTTTTTTTTGTCGCATTTTGCATACCCTTTCCCTAGATTTCAATATTTTTGCAGTTGACATTTATGTTAATATTTTGTCTTCCAACAGCCTAAGGGACCGTTCAGTTTTTACGGCCGGGGGGCCGGCAAAATCCAGGGGGGGTCATCGTAATTTTGGAATCCGCGAAGGGGGGGGGTTCCATCGCTTTTTCACTGGTAGGAAAGGGGGGGTCACCACATTTTCAAAAACATAATACCTACAATAAAGTTCACTTTATGCCATGGCCATTATCGACCCTCTTTACCGGCGGGCCACCTTCGGCGGCCCACTACAATAAATTGACTTTATGTATTACCCATGACCCTCTTAACGGGCAGACGCCTTTGGTGGCCCATTCCAATTAGGTTTACTTCATGCAATGGCCATGATCGACCCTCTTTACCGGCGGGCCGCCGGCGGCGGCCCACTACAATAAATTGACTTTATTGTAATACCCCATGACCATCTTAACGGCTGGACGCCTTCAGCGGCCCTGTCCAGTAAAGTTTACTTTATGCAAATGGCCATGATCGACCCTCTTTACCAGCGGGCCACCTTTGGTGGCCCACTAGAATAAACTTGACTTTACGTAATGGCCCATGACCCTCTTAGAGGGCTGCCTTTGGCAAACCACTCCAATAAAGTTTACTTTATACATTGTCCATGGACATAAGTTGTCTATGGAAATGAAGTTAAAAATTGCCTTACAGTCGTCCTAATTAACAGACGTTTGCATGGATGTGGCTGAGAAGTTTGTGCACTGGCATCTCTGCTACACGAATAAAGTGCGCCGCGTACCGGAGTTCAAATCCAAACCGTGCGGGTAAATTTGACTTGTGGGTTTTGGTTATTTTACAGGGGGGGGGTCATCAATTTTTTTCGTCTGACAAAGGGGGGGGTCATCTTTTTTTCACGAAAAATGCAGGGGGGGGGTCTATATTTTTTTGAACACCGCCGACAAGATTTTGCCGCCCCCAAAGGCCGTAAAAACTGAACGGTCCCTAACGTTTTTTGGCAATCTAAGGCAAAAAAATGTGCTGTTCCGATAACATGGTTTTGAGAAAAAGGGTAAGTAAGTCGGCAGGAATTTTTTTTCCAAATGTTTTTATTTTTAAATAAAAAAAATTATGCATTTTTCAGGGGTTCTGGACGGTCAAACATTGGCCACAACATTTCCAGAAAAATGTATCATACATATAAAACGGGAAAAAATCATAAAAGACATCCTCCTCCAAGCAAAAATCAAATGCCAAGTAACGAACGCGTGATTTTACGGGTTTTTTTTTTTTCTTTTTTTTCTCTTTTTATTTCCGTGTTTACGTAGCTCTAAAAAGTCTAGGGTCGACAGGTGAAAATAGGGTAGGTCGGGTTATCGGAACAGCACAATTTTTTTGTTCGGCCCAAACTCTTTGTAATATATTTCAATATACAGGTTGACGCCCCCCATGGTATGATAGTCACATACAGTCCCTGAACAGTTGTCAGGACTGGTATTTGTATGCGTTGCAATATTACGGCACTTGCATCATATATCATGCACGCTGTGCAACAAAGGTCAACTTTTCACCTGTGCTTGGGCTGAAATTTCGAACCCACACTGTCACAAAGAATGTCAATAAGTTATGTATTCACAGGAAAATGCCAAGAAAATGATTTATTCCGGAGAAAGTCCGCCCAGCTAGCAATTTGACATATGGTGGCACGATACGCAGGATTGCCCCATTTACAGGACACGCATAGCAATTACCATATGTATGATAAGAGTGGATAAACAAACAAACAAACAAACACTAATAAAATCTGGATTTATCACTAAGCAAGAGATTTATATCTATTCTAACGTGACCAGAAAGTAACTTTTGACCTATTGGATTCACTAATTAATATTAAATAGCTGGTTCACTCGAACAATAGTCAAGCTTCAACAATGCTTTGTAGGTAAGTATTCCGTCACGTTATACATTTCCAACGTACTCACCTTTGTGTAACGATTACATCATCTTTTGAGCTGAGTTTGAGTTTGTTTCTAAAAGCAGTAGCTTATTTCCGATTCACATTCAAACATTCCAAGCTTATCAAGTGAATATCAAATATTCAAGAATTATTCCACGTCTCACCTTAAAATTGTTGAGCTTCTCGCACTTACACAGTAAGCTGTAGTTTGTAGTTGAGAAATGGCGCGTAAATTGGGATTTTTATCGGTGGAAGAGCTCGCTTGCGAAACTCATACAATATGCCAAAAAGGTAATGAGGCCACATGAATCATTTATATGTTTCTCGAACAAGGCAATGTGATTTTGATCTCACGTGAGGTTGGACTCATGTTTCGCCCTCTATAATTGAGTCACAGAAATGGAGCTCAGCGTTTTCGTTGAATGACCAAAGCATTGCATAAGGGACGGACCATTAGATCTTGGGAGGGGGGTGGTCAAAAACAGAAAAAAAAAATTTTCAGAGCAGAAAGTTAGGAAAAAAAAATCTTCAAACTAGTTTGCAAA